>JAXIVJ010016862.1:0-27692 GCA_036785665.1 Chirona hameri | reverse complement strand
ATATATATATATATATATAGCCGACATTTTACATTTGGTGACCTCTGGTGACCTCAATATTGACCTGACTTAAAAAAGACTGATATACTTTCGATAGAGCTTGTCTCTAGCTATCTAACACCGTGTTTTTGCTTGTCGCTACGTTGCGTAGTTTGAGATCTTAGGGGGAGGGGAAATCAACCCCTCCCCTAGGGGGGGGGGGGGCACTGTTTCGTGATTTTTAGTAGTTTGGTAAATATATGTAGATCACCACGGTTAATACTTCACCGCTACAAACAGCCTGTTTATATACTGTCATCAGCTTGGAACTGATTTGAAAATAGGCAAGGATTATCACGCAGATTGTGCGGCACGTAGGTACCTAAGGCTTACGATTTCACTCTTCATTCTGCCGGTTGACAAGAATTGTGCGACTGCATGTTAATAATAGGACTCAGGGTCTATACATAAAATCATTAGGTATATTTGAAGAACACGTTACACGGCTAAGAAAAATGCATCGAAATATAATGTCCTGCTTGTAATCGAAGTCTGGACGACCCGCCGATCTCCTTGCAGCAATATGTAACTATTACATAAGTTAATGATATTTACCATTAAAAGGAGATTAAAACAAAATAACTATTAGAAAAAGATCGCGCATTCAAAATATCCCGAAACATTCATGGCGCCTGTCACAAAGTTCCTTTGCTGCTGTCGCGTTGACGGCTGACGCCGCATCGAATTTCTCCCGAACGGAAGCGCCCGGCGAAAACCGCCAAAGATCTGGGCGAAATACGCGTTTGGGCTGTGAGTGCCTCACAGCCCAACTTTTCACAATGCTAAATTGCAATGGCTAGGCTGATTTGCGCCTATCGATACCAGCAAACAACTTGAAATAGCATAAAAATGAGACGCGTTTTAACTATTTGGAAAATTGTTTTGACTATGAAATATTGTGTTCCTTATAACCTTACTAAAAGTATTGAATATTTAGGAAAAATAAGAATATACTTTATATGTTTGGCTAATTTAGGTAAGGCACTGTCTCATCTTCCTCAATGGAAGAACCGCCACTTGTCGTAGGTCCACAACTCCCCCTAATTTCATCCCTGGAGCCAAGGGCGGATCCAGGGGGGGGGGGCGCGAACGGGGCCATGCCCCCCCCCCCAAGCCTGTTTAAGGGGGGGCCAAACTATGTTTGCCCCCCCCCCCAAGACGTGAAATATAATGCATGCTATATTTGCGTTTTTAGAACGGTACTGGGCATCCCAAAATTGCAGCAGTCAAAATCAAGCTAGCCACAGTCAAAAACTGAAAAATTTCGCGCCGCTTCGCGGCATGACACAAGTTTCGCAATTGCATATACAAATTTTGCAAATTTATTCCATTAAGTGTCTTGCAGAGGCTCTCCTTGGCGGTAATTGCTGGCCCCAGGGCCAACTCTCTTCATAAAATATTATCTTTAAAGCGGGCTACATGTTTAGCTTGTCCGCAGAGTTCCGAAAAAGGCGACGCGAACGCAAAGACGCGGACTTCGGCAACCGGAAGCTGTTCCAGCGGTGCCCAACTTGTTGGCCCGAAGAGCTAATAGTGGGGACCAGGCCAGGACTATCTCCCCAAGCCATCTCCCCCAGGCTCCTCCAGATCCACAGGGACCATTTATGCGCGGAAATGTTGGTCTGCCTTTTGCTACTTTGAAACCATTTGCACCGTTACCAGTTGTTTGGTACAGTTCGGTACATAGGTATGTATACAGACTACAGTTATTATTATCATATGTACTATTGAGCGCAGACTGCCACCGGCCATCGTGATTTACTATCCGAGGCTAATGTATATCAAAAACTACCTTCATTTCAACATTTTGCATCATACCGAGATGTGCAACCAGGAAAAGGGGTTACCTGAGGCTTGGCTCCACTCACGGTCTGGTTCCAATATTAAAAATGCGTTTTCCACGACCTAAAATTAAAATGTTCACGCCGCTTCGCGGCGTCACATCAGTGGTCATCGTCATAACGAAGCCATCGTCATCGTCTTCGTTTCGTCGTAACGCTGAATTGAATTAATAACATTTTTAGCTTCTTATCCTCTACAAGGCTAAGAAGCTAAAAATGCCTATGTTTCTGGGTTTTATCAGGCAAACCCGAGCAAAAAAAAATTCGCGCCGCTTCGCGGCGCTAAATAACAAGTACCTACTATAACATGCAAATCCACATTAAAAATGTTACAAAGGCTTAAATACACGCATAACAAATTGGGGTACATTTTTTTCTAGTCATTTCAGCCGACCCCCCCACTCAAAAATTATCGGCGACGCCCCTGGGTACAGCTGACAATTGACATAGTTTTTATCAGTGTAAGGCAATGTCGGAACAATACAAACTGCAAGCTTTCATCTTTCCTTTTTCGATATCCCAAAAGGTCGAAAACCTAAAAAAAAATGGGGGGAAAAATCGAAATCGTGTGGTTGCAAAATAAAGTGGCCCAAATCCGGGGAGAAATTCGAAATTGGGGGTAGGTAAGGTCCGCTAAAAAAACGGTTTGCCCGCCCCCCCCCCCCCCCCAAAAAAAAACGGCCGGCTGGATCCGCCCTTGCCTGGAGCCGCCCATAACATTGGGCCATGCGCTTGCGTCTCACCCCTGGAACCGCCTATGCCACAAAATACAATTGTGATCTATGCAGATGATATTACACGAGATAGGGAACTGCGAAATAACGCTTTGTGTTACTAAACAATGTATGTGTACACATGCCCACCAAAAACCGTTCCTGGAGTCGCCTATGGGCAACCATTTTTTGTAATCACACAAGGTGTGCAAAGAACAGTTAACCCGCGCGGCGCTGGGGGGGGTAAATTTTACCCCCCCTCCCGGATTTTCTCCATAACTTAAAAACTATGACGGATATCAAAGTGAAACTAGCAGTACCTTATGGTGCATCAATTCTACATATTGTGTTACAATTTTGTTGAAATTCGTGAAAATTTTGAGGAGATAATGACGTTTTAGTGACGTAATGTCATGTCATTTTTGGTGAAAAACGTTAAATGTTTGAAAAATCGTAGAAAATAGCGTGTTGATACAAATCGCAAATAAAAGGCGTCAAAAGAAAGGAAATAACATTGTCTTTAACATGGCTATCTCAGATGTTCAAAATTTTGGATTTTTGACCCCCAAAAATGCAAAAAACTGATTTTTGGGGAAGAATTTCCACAAAAGTTTTTTGTTTGAAGATTTTCAAAAAAACGGAAGATATATTAGAGAACCGAGTATGAACGATGTTCGAACCAAATTTCAAAGCAATATCTTTATTTTTGACTGACTTATGGCTCTCTAAGAAAAAGTAACTCATGACGTCAATTTTTTTAATTGCGTTTTTTGGCTTTTACTGACTGGATACAAACAAATAAATGCCACCACTGTATTTCGAAAACAAAACTAGTCTAGAAACATGCAATGTTTATTTAGATTAATCAATTTCAAATGTTGACCTTATTGTGACCTGACCTTGACCTGATGGCGATTATGTGGTGTCAGGCTGTGAAAATGGCTGCTTCTATCGAATTATACGTGTAAAATAACCCATACAACATGTGTCGCATGGCTTTCGTAGACCCGTGACCTTTTGTGACCTGACCTTGACCTTGACCTTTGCTTAAAATTTCACTTTTACTTATGCGGGAGATGCATTATACATTTGGGAGCACTTTGTGAGATAATAGTTGCAATACAAGGCTTTGGATGGAAAGTATAGCCCAAAAACTCAAATATTTACATTTTGACACTTGACCTGACTGTGACCGGACATGTGACCTTGTTTTACGAATTTCGAGTGTGCATTCGATTCTTCTCGTTGAGAGCTTGCGATCGCCGCATTGCGCGTCTCGCTGCGATTATTGGTTCGGAAGATACGAGGGGGGGTAAAATTTACCCCCCCAGCGCCGCGCGTTCGGCTGGAGACCCCAGCGCCGCGCGGGTTAAGAAGGCTCACCGAGTTCAAAATTATAATCTCAGATTTCGATCAAATACCAGTGACCCAAAATGCCTCAAAAAAATACGTCCCTGAAGGCGAACATGCGCAATCCCAAAATTAAACTTTGTTTACATGTCTACAAAAAGCTGTAAGTAAAGGTGTGAAGGTCGTAGACTCGTATCTACAACGGTTAGAGAATGGGAACTGCTTCCCTTTGAAAGCCGAGTCACGCTGAAAGCCAAAACATGACCCCCAAAAAACACGCCTGGAGCCGCCCCTGGTGAGCAGAAGTTTTGAAATTTTGTCAAAATGTGCCCAATGAAATTTTAGGAAAATGCAAAAAGTTTGATGTCCGTAGCTTTACTCGTTTGGGGACAGGAGCGGAAAACCCCGAACCCGCGACTCAATGGGGGGGGGGGCTATTTTTTGCCCCCTCCCGTTATTTTGCAATAACTCCTAAAAAAACACCAGTGTTGTCACCAAACTTGCAATACCTTCTCTCACATCAATTCCTATCATGTTGGCAAAAGGAAAAATATGAAGTTATGATAGGTTACCCGGGAATGACGTCAGAGTGACGTCATGTTCTTCGGTTTTTGTTGCAGAATAATGGTTTGCGGAAAACGCCGTCAAAGGTACGATGTATGAGATAAACTCAATTGTCTTAAATAAAGTTACTGACAATAGACCGGGATATCAAACTGTTGACTCGGATTTGTGAGTTTTTTCATGACATTTTTTTTAGAAATCCCAAAAAAAAAAAAAATAATCAAAATTATCCAAAAAACGGATTATATGTCATCAAACGTGTTCGGTGAATATGTGTACCAAATTCGAAGTCGATATCTTCAAAAATGACTGACTAATGACCTTTAAATGACAAAAATCGACCTCTCACAGCATTACTATGCATACAAAATGTATTTCCGTTGATGTGTTTTACCTCTATTTATATGGAACAAACAATGTGCTAAGGTCATTTTTCGCGTTTTAGAAGAAAAACAAACCCATACACATGCGTTACAACGCCTAATGACCGGAATCTGCAGTTTGACCTCGTGACCTCGGATGACCTTGACCTGACCCAAGATCATAAACAGCTTAGAAAGGTACTTAGAAGTGTCAGACACACGAATCATACCGATTTATCGACTGCTTATGTGTTTAATATCGCAATTTTGCGCGACAATTCTATCCATCAAGACCTTTTGACACGGTCAAACATTTTGTACTTGACCTGACCTTTGACGTCATCGGTGACCCCGAGGTCAACAATATTATGTTTCCCTCGATAAATGTCCCACGGCTATCGAAGGCCGTTTGAATTTTTACATTCGGTCCGGTAGTTCCGTAGATCCTAGGGGGAGGGGGCAAAGAATAGCCCCCCCCCCCCAGTAAGTCGCGTTAAGAAATATACCCCAGTAACTCGCAGGTTAAGAGGGGTGGAACTTTTAGCCCCCCCCCTCGACACTAATGGGGTTAACCCTATTCCCTGCGGGGGCAGATTCTGCCCCTCCCAGTGTTTTTTTTTTTACTTGCCGCTTCTAAACCGTTAAGCCTAGCGCCCTCAAACTTTGTGACTTTTCCCAAAATTGAATGGCGCGTGTTGTCAAAATTTTGATGCACTCTTCAGCAAAAAGCGGTTGAGCAGAAACGGTTCCAGGCTCCCGTTTTTGGGAGGGCGTTAAGAATGCGGTTTTGCGTCGCATACTTCCTTCGTGGTTTGCAGTGCAATAAATGCGTCAGAAACAATTTCAATGCAATATGCATCATAGATACTAGGATTGTACATATTTTTGGGGCAGAGGCGCACTCAGGATAAAAAAAAATGGGAGGCGATACCCACTCTCATATTAGGTCCAACTTCAAATTAGTAAGATGATAAAAGCGTTACGCGCATGGTGCCCCCCCCCCCATGTTTTTTTCCTGGATCCGCCAATGCGCAATATATCAAATTTAACAAATTACAACATATAATGCCCACATGTGACGTTCATGTCGTCCCAAACAATCACGAACAGTACATAATTGTTTTCAAGAAAATCCCCAAATTTTGCATTTCCTGAACACGCCTATTATTTTTTCTTCTTTTTCTTTTTATATATTAAATACCAGTACATTTAAAGCTCAAAAACGTTTGAAGCATGAAAATCGGTCGAGCCACATGGCTGCAATGACTTTTTAAAAAACACCCCAAATTTTCGGATTTGTTGCCCCCTGGCCCCCATTTTTGAACAAAACAAAAATTTCGGAGTCTAAAAAGAGAGATCTTGTCATCACGAATCGAATGGCGTTTTCTCCATCGAAATCGACCGAGCGGTTCTCGAGTCCGGGGGGGGCATAATCTGCCCCCCCGCGCGCAGGTTAACGTAATTCTGGCCGCCCGCAGGGAATAGGGTTAAGAAACTACAGTAAATTAAATTCCTGCGGTTTGGTTGATATGGATTACCAAGTGGCAAAATGGAAGCGCAAATCATATTCTTTTCTTTTGGACAATAGCAATGGTAAGGCAGTAACAATTTAACAATACAAATTTCCAAGTCATAAACCGGTATATTTCTAGCATTCATGCGATGTTTCCTCGAAGAAGACACAGCCCAAAGTTGGAGGCGTCTTTACTAACACGCCCCTGTTTTCTTTCGACAACTGCGTAATAGATACGAGAACCGGTAATTATCATATCGTTTAAAGGGAAATAATGACCTTTTGATTTTGTTAGCAACAATTTCTTAGGCTACCGTTATGGTTTTAAAATTATTTTATTTAAATTTAAGAATTAAATAAAATTATTCCTAAATTCAAAGTTATAAGTTTGGAAAAAATACAAAACAAGTACCTTGTGTACTTCATGAAGGTCATCGACAGATTCGTCCTTCCCTACCATTGTTTACATAGAGTGCGGCATTTTTGGAGGCCCTGTGACGTTTCCGATCAAACTGATCCGTAAAGCAATCCGTGAAGCATCCGTGATGCATGACTGACTATCAGTATAAGTCATGAATAACAACAACATGCAAACTATACCAACTCGAATGAAATAAGGGCGGAATGATTTGAACCCAAGGCAAGCAAGTATTCGCAAAGCACTCGGCACTGCGCCACAATAGCAAAAGGCGAGGGAAATGCATATTGGATACAATATTATTACGTCATAAGTTTATGAAGTGTCAACTACTATGCAATACAGTGATAAAATACCTTTAATAATTATTAATAAGAAAATTCAAACTTAAAAACAATAATTTGAATAAGTCTTTAATTAGCTTTCAACTCAAAATCAGATATATTTTGCAATGCTACACAAGAATGGCACCAGTGACGTCATTAACAAAGCCTGCTACGGGACTTGGGTATACTAATCAGGAAAAACTCGCCACAATGGTTAAGTGCGCCGAGAAGCATGACAATGACTTTGTAAACAAATCGCCGACGCTAAATAGGTCGCCGTCGATGTGCATCGATTAGCTTCCGATTTAATTGCCAGTTTTGTGTTATTGTTTGTTAGTGTTTTTTGGGGAAAAATTATTATTTTTCATGATAATATAAAGCATAGTGTTATATACAGCCACAGACAAATTATACAATACTCCTAATGTTGAAAACAAATGAATCGATTTTCAAAAATTGAGGGTCGCAACCACTAACTATGCCGCCGTTGATGTGCATCGATGAGCTTCCGATTTTATTGCCACTTTTTCCAATCGCTGTTAGTTTTAGAAGATCGCCGGGCATATAATCACAACAAGCAGAACGCACAATATATTTTCCACTCCATTGCGTAAAAAAGCAATACGGGAAAAGCCCGCAGTTTGATGAGGACCAAAAGTACTTGCAAGTACCGATCGTTAAGTGTGGAACGCTTATCAACTATAACTTGAGATATCTTTCGGTAGGGAAGTTTTCATGCAAAATGTGATGAATTTACAATATATTTTGGTCTCGTCTGGCGATTTCAAGTGCTAACTCCATTTTTGTGGGAAAAGGTCATTATTTCCCTTTAAGGCTTGCCTTTTTAAGCCTTCAGTTTTGATTTTGGGTACAGGAAGTCGTAAAAGTATGCCTCGGATAGCACAGCGGGACAAACATTGATTTCATCACGTACAAGGCGCAATGACCATGTAGCTACTAACCCCGACACCCAGTCACTCACCTTACCGGAGGCTAACAACTATCCAGGGACCAACAGCGGCGGCAGCGCGCGGCGGCGTTCCGTGCCAACCACTGACCGGTCATGGCCCGCTGCCGACCCAGCCGACCGCCGCAGGGTACCGTGACGTCACCGCCGGTCAGCTGGCGGCGGCCCGGTGGCTGGTCACGTGACAGGTCATGCCAGGTGCGCTCAGACTGATGTGACTCGTTGACAGGTGAAATGATGTGTGTTGGGTGGCACTGTGGTCTTCTGTGGTCACTGTGGTCACTGTAGGCACTGTGGTGGAGCACGTCTCTCGAGTTAGAGTGCTGTGTGCGAATGGTTCGGCTTTAAGTGGTTCTGATATGGTGAATATTCTTGGGAGTGCTGGATATTTTTGTCTTTGAGTATATTTTTAAGGAAACTGTAAAACATTGGTAAAGTTAAAGGCAACTGGTCGCCTAATGCTAACCTGCGCCGTGCCGGGGCGGGGGCGTTTAGATCCCTCCCCCCCCCCCCCCCAAGGTATTTTGAGGATAGCGGGAAAACGGGCGGCGGCGCGCAGCGCCGCCGCCGTTTTTCATTTTGGCACAGGTGTTCAGGCATCAATTACCCACATTGTGTGAAATACCCCACCTCAGGTCAATCATTGACCTCAGGTCAGTGATTTTATTCTTATTTTTAAACTGATTTTTGTGTCAAAATCGTGTTTAGTGACATCACTAAATTCACTATATCTCGCAAAATTGTGGACGAAATTGCTTTATTTTTGCACAAAAGGTGTAGAAATGATGCCCGGGGAGGTACTGAAAGTTTGGCGTCGATATCTGCATTAGTTGTTGAAATATTCTCAATATTTATAAGGGGGGGGGGGGCTAAAAAAGCCCCCCCCCCAGTGACTCGCTTGTTAACCCACGCACTGCAGGGGGGTTGATTTCTGCCCCCCCCCCCCCCCCCCTCAGGTTTTTTTCGCAGATATAGAAAAAACGGCGGCGCACAGCGCCGCCGGGTTTTAGCACACCTGTTAGGACATCAATTGCGCAAACTGTGAAGAAGAAAAAATATCCTCGTGTCATCTCAGGTCAGGTCACCAGACCAGGTCACCAGACCAGGTCAAGTGACTCCATCTCCAAAAATGTGTGCAGTTGTCCCAAAGCCAGAGTTTCTCACCGTTCAGTTTGACACTTACAGGATGTCAGGAGGGCATACGTACTTACAATTCTTTTATCTCTGAATTTTGATATCGGTGACCTAAGGTCAGGTCAATTTCGTAACCTCCCCATAATAAGTCAATGGTGAAATATACAAATGCTTCCTATTTCAAGGATATGCATGGTATTAGTCCAATTATTTCTGGATCATGTTATTATAGGACATTCTTGATGATCCAAGTGTAAGTTTTGTTCAGTGACCCCTATGAGGTCATTTGAGGTGATGCGAGGTCACCATCACTTTTTTGTCAATAACTCCCGACATAATGAATATAGAGAAGTAAAACAGACAGCAATGTGTCTGTCTCGTCAAGACACGTCTCGTCGTCGTCGAGAACGTGTCTCGTCGAGAAACGTCCGAGACATGCCTTACTTGGGTCACCACTTGACCTTGACCAGAGGTCAAATTTTTAAGTTGAATTAACAAGGTCACCATGTAAATCATTCAAAGCGCCTTGACGAGATAAACACATTGGCGTAAACAGTTTTTCGTTATCTTTATTACATACAAAGTAAATAGCGAAAAACGATTTTGCAAAAAAACAGCATTTTTCCCTTTTTTGACCTCTGGAGCAGTGGCGTATTTAAGGGGGGGCATGGGGGCCATGCCCCCTCCCCCCCTTGGCGCCGAAGTCACACTCCAGAATATGATGTGTCCATTCGGCACGGACTCTATTTGTGTGTAAATTTCAAGATAACCAGGACAAAGTTTTTTTTACTGATAATTCAAGCGGTTTTATACGTATTATCTATATGGTTCTTGAACAAAATAAGCATTGTCTACCTATATCTCTTGGAATATTACAATGGGAACATCAATATCATACACTAATTTATTATGAATAAGTTACAACCGGTTTCATCTAACAGATTTAACGCTGAAATAGAAAACAATCCGATATCCCGACTTTCCCGACCCGGCTCCGGTCCCGGTAAATTTTTTATTTGGTATCTCCGGAATCGTAGGAACGAGCATCATCTGGCCTGTATTTCTTTTGGTGTTTGAATGCACCAATCATGGCCAATCATCAGCTGACCCGATTTTTGTCTGATACGCAACCGCGCACCAGTGCCACCAGGGGGCGTCGTCCCGGCATTTCCTATGTGTGGATCGCCCGGCGGTTTAACATTAGGTGTGACGTCACTGGGGAAGCACTCCGAGCCGTGGCCGGCCCCGTCGTCGCAGCTGCAATTTCGAAAGTGCGTCGGGTGCTTCCGAGGGCCTCGGGAGTGCTCACTTTGGCCTGTATTGGATCACTTTGGTTTCAGTGTGATTCATCGGTCTTCCAGAGAGCCATCTCTGACCTACCGAGGGCTCTCTCTGACCTGAAGTACAGGCGGGCCCGGGTGCTTTGGTGGACGAGGATGGTAGGGACCAGGGAAGTTAGCATTTTTCATGGGTCTTTGGGGAAGCATGGCCCGGATGTCCCCCGACCCACCTGCGACCGCACCTAATAGCCTATACGCAACTGCATTAAAAAGATATCCACACCGCATCGAGCCGGAGCCACAGCGGCAGGGCGGTGGCGGCCGAGTCGGAAATGACACCTCCAGTGACGTCACGCTAGTGTCGAGAAAATGGAACGTTAAATGCCCGGATGATTCTGCCTATCTTATAAGGCCTTGAGTGCTACCGTCTGCTAGCTAGAGTAAACAAAGCGCGCATTCTGCCGAGTTTTCTGCTATTGTGAGCTGCAAAATCAGTTACAACCTCCAATTTAATAACAAATAAGTGCGAGTGAAATGGAAGAACCAGCCTCTAAGCGCCGGAAGAAGTTTGAGGCCCAAAGTAAGGCCGAACGAGATAGGCGGGGGGTGGGGCGGCCGACCACCACCCAGAAGTCTATTATGCAATTTTTCGCACCCAGCACGGTAAGTAGAGGCATATTTCCTTATTCCAAGGGAACTGAATAAGAGGAGAAGGCGTGTTCTGGTTAGGTTAGGTTGGAAACATATCACCCAAAAATGAAATGCTTATTTCTTGAAGATTCGATTGACACATTTCAATTGAAAATCGGGTAAAAATTCAGCGAGTTAGGTCACATGCCAGATTGTAATTTTGGGTAGGTAGCATACCTAATAGGACCAAAAGTCACAGGTAAAAATAAAAAATGCCTGTAGTTTAAGAAAAAATGCTGCTATCTGTGCGAGCCACCCCTCAATTGATGCACGTTTCCAAAATAAGTGCTTACATCATTGTTAATGGAAAATAAAATAAAAATTGGCATAGATATGGCTATATGTATCAATTGCCATTCGAGCCTTTGCGGCCAGTTGAGTCGGTGTCCATTCTTTCTTTTTCAAACTGTGTCTTACATATTGCATAAATTGAAACATCCCATCCAGCATTAAAATGTGCATTGTTCAAACATTCTTGGGATAATTTTTATATGAAAATCGGTTACAATTTGACCTAGATATTTTATGTTACATAATTTCGGCATCTTCTGTGTTCTTCTTTGCTCGCAAGATCAACACTGGCGCAATTTAGACCAATAAACTTCGTCCAACTAAATTTAAAACCGAGGGCTACGCCAGAAGAACAACTAGCACATTTGCATTCAGTTGCCCGATCAGAATGGCAAAGCTTCAATCGTTGCACATGCATTCACGATAAGACCGAGAAGTGTGACGTCATACGTGTGACAAATGTTGCGTCACATATAAAAATAACGTCATGGAATTTAAAACTTTTGTCATCAATAACATCACAATTCATGGGTCGTCGGACAATTTGAAACCAGCATTTTTATATGCGTAGCCTGTTAAGTGGTTCTAGAGCACTCGCTCGTTTTTTAAGATGGACTATTCCCTTTAAGGTGAAGCTTTTGACAAGTTTGAGGCATATGAAATTATGATATGTAAAATGAATTCAAAATCATTGATGAAACGAGCACGATATCGTAGTGCTCTGTTAGACTGGATGGAATACACTGTTCCATCTTGGTATTGTATCATCTTGGAGTTATGAGTTATGACTATGTTTTATTTTCCGCTCATTTTCATTTGCAAATTTAGTATGTCTACTGTCTAGGCCTGCAATTATCCCACCGACCAAAGTATACGCATAGTCGCATTTTGGTCATACAGTTTATCTCCACTCCACTCCGGTCCGGAGTCGGTACAATTTTAGCGACTCCGACTCTGACTCCGACCGACTCCGACTCCGACTCCGACTTCGACTCCGACTCCACAGCCCTGTTAATGTCTATCCCCGGACCTCGACCTTTATCAACTATTAATTTTGCTTCTATCTACTTTTCGTTTTGACTTCCGACTATCTTCAGAGAATCCTCTCCATCTATAATTTTCCTTTTGACAGAGCTCCTGTCCTGGCACCCAGTTGTGCGCCCCTCCTACCTCGTCGGCTGTCCTGGATGGCGCCCCGCCGCCGGCTGTCCTGGATGGTGCCACGCCGCCGGCATTCCTGGATGGCGCCCCGCCGCCGGCTGTCCTGGATGGCGCCACGCCGCCGGCTGTCCTGGATGGCGCCACGCCGCCGGCTGTTCTGGATGGCGCCACGCCGCCGGCTGCCGCCCGTGCTCCCACCGCCCAGCCTGAAGTCCTCCCGACCGCCACTGGGACAGGCCCCCAGCTGGCAGACACTACCGGGACTGAGTCCAAGGCGCCTCGCTGCACGATTTGGATTACAGACATTGGGGACAGGGCACTATGCACTGGGTACTCCAATGTTTTTTTTTTAGTATATACTATAAATATCCTGTTGGTCTTAACACAAACATTGACATTGGTACTTTGACAGTTAATTTAGGACCTTGGCAGGTTAACAACATACATTGGTGCATTTCTTTATTTTGAGATTATTGAGACTTTTGAGCTGTCCTGGATGGTGCCACGCCGCCGGCATTCCTGGATGGCGCCCCGCCGCCGGCTGTCCTGGATGGCGCCACGCCGCCGGCTGTCCTGGATGGCGCCACGCCGCCGGCTGTTCTGGATGGCGCCACGCCGCCGGCTGCCGCCCGTGCTCCCACCGCCCAGCCTGAAGTCCTCCCGACCGCCACTGGGACAGGCCCCCAGCTGGCAGACACTACCGGGACTGAGTCCAAGGCGCCTCGCTGCACGATTTGGATTACAGACATTGGGGACAGGGCACTATGCACTGGGTACTCCAATGTTTTTTTTTAGTATATACTATAAATATACTATAAAGACTAAAAAACATACCTAAAAATTAAGGTCACTACCAGATTTGGAATAATATACCAGATATGGATGCACGATATCCGCGGCAAGTATGGCGTTCGTGTTCCGATGAACAATTATACACTGAATTAGCAATTAGAGTATTCTATTTACCTTGAGATATTGATATTAAGACGTAAGACAAATTTGTCCAACTTCTTATTACTTTATGTGTAAATAAATATAACCAGTCTGAATGTGAAAAAAGGGAAAAATATATATATATACATATTTGTGCGGGCTTTGCTCCCGTGGTATTTGTCAAGGCCCTATCTCAATATTGATATACTATTAGTAAAGTAATCTTGGATATACTATTCGTCACCGACGGCGGTATTAGTCTGCGCCTTGCTGTAAGTTCCATCTTCTGTTTAGTTAGTTGAATGTATTTACAATGGAATTATTTAAGTTTTGTCAATTCTTTCAGCAGTCATTGTCATGTAGGCATTGATTTCTAATAATTGGGCATGGCTTGTTTTAAACATGCAGTTTCAATTTCAATATCGCTGTGTACCCGGTAAGTTCAGTAATTCACCTCCCCCAGTTAATGTTGTTCTTGAGGTCCCTTATAGAAGAATTGAGTATTTTACGACAGACAGTAAACTGTACCAGTAATACCAAAGCTATGTCGTCACCAAAAACTATATATAATTGAACCTGACCTAATTGACCTTTACAACAATTATGGTCCCAGGGACCCATGTAAGAACGCTCCGCTCACATTCACATGCTGCACTGCATAACCTACTGGGGGAGGGCCCCCGCACCCCCCCCCCCCCCCAGACCATCTTGTAAACAGATAACCCACATTTCAGTCTGTCGTAATATTACTGTCAGCTGACTACTCTTCTTCTATTGGGGACCTCCATATTGGGGAACACCATAAACTGGGGTGGTGAATTACTTAATTATTACCCAAATGCCCTGGCGACTAGAAAAATATTGGTAATTCTACCTTCTACCTTCTTCATTAAGTTTGAAGAGTTGTCTTGCATTCTGCATTGCCTATTTCTACCTTCTTCATTTAACAATTTTGTAGATGATTTCCAAAATGCCTGCAAAAAGTGTCTTGCCTCTGGGCAAGACGCCCCATCCCCTTGAACTCAGCGCCTATGGGGAGTATGTGGAAAACCAAAAATACTGTTTGATAGCTCTTCATAAATCATGTTGAAACTATTTCTGTTACTACTTTTGGGCTCAAGTCAATATTTCACCACAATATTTTGCTGGTCCTCTGAAAAAAATCTGCCCGGCTCCCCTGGCTCGCCATATTGATATCCCTTCGACCAGAGTGAGAGTTCCAGTTAGCACCTTGGTCCCAAGAGGATATGGTGCTTGCTGCTTGGTCCACAAACAAAACCAAATTTAAATATCAATATGTGAGGATTTAATTATTTTCATATGTGTATCCTGTTGGTCTTAACACAAACATTGACATTGGTACTTTGACAGTTAATTTAGGACCTTGGCAGGTTAACAACATACATTGGTGCATTTCTTTATTTTGAGATTATTGAGACTTTTGAGACTGATTATTGAAAGGTACTTTTATGACAATAAATATTATTGGTTGTGTTTTGCATGTGTACAGGTGTGGAATGGAAAGGGTGTGTTTGAAGCCTCTCATTTCGAATCCAACGGCTATGGAGCTGATGCCTATGTCACAATCACACCTGATCAGTGATCATACCATTCACCTGACCCGAAGAACATCACAATTAAAGGAAATCAGTCACTTTAAATATAATGTGTAAGCAAATTATAATTAGTTTTATCATTTATGACCTCTTCCTCGAAATTAAAATATAATAGTACCAAAAAACGTTATATTAATATTTCGATCACAGATCTTCTTCAGAAATTATACATTACCAAAACGACAATAATCAGAATACAAGTTATGCAGTCAAGTTATGCAGAAATCAAGTTATGCAGTCCAATATGCAGTCGAAACTTGTATTCTGATTATTGTCGTTTTGGTAATGTATAATTTCTGATGAAGATCTGTGATCGAAATATTAATATAAAGTTTTTTGGTACTATTATATTTTAATTTCGAGGAAGAGGTCATAAATGATAAAACTAATTATAATTTGCCTATACAATATGTTCCTCGCACAAGCACTAACCAATATAAATATAATGTGGTTTAATTTGAGATATCAGTTTTGAAGGCCATGGTGAGAAATCACTGTGGTGCATTGTTGACAATTTTGTCTCCTTGTTAAAGTGGCATGTGCTTGATTGTGTTTTATTTAACATATGCATTGCATGTTTTATTGTGTTTTAAGTTGTATGTGGTGGCATGTGTTTAAAGCGGAGGTACCTACTAGACCAGTGACAAACCCTTTGTTAAAGGGAATAGTTCACCTTTAACATGGGGTTTTGGACTGAGATAGCAGATTTGTAGAGCAGATCTAAAAATGGTTTGTGGTGAAAGAATTACCTCTCTACGTTAAGTAATTTCGACACAGGACTAGTGGGCCCGTTTTCATTCCCGCTCTTCCGGGCCACAATCGGGGAATGAACGCTCGTCAGAGGTATGACGTCATACCCGCTGACGTCAGAATTGCGTCATACGCAGATTCTGCCGCAAACTAGCCGTGGTATTTATACAGACTTTGGCCGTGGTTATTAGTAACTTTGAAATAGTACAGAAGTAATATAGGTTATTACCAAGGTCTGCTATTACCACCGAGTTGGTTCAGTGACTGGATGCATTGCCGGGATCAGAAGCCAGAATTCCGAGCTTGCGAAATTGTATTGTAAGAAGGTGCAAATCCCAATATAGAAACGGGGCGACCCTGAGTTGAACGCGACGATTTTCTGGTAAGTTCTTGTTGACCTTATACATCATTGATCATGAATCTGATTTTTACACAGACCAGGCAGGTATTTCATGTTTGTTTCATAAAGACATAAAGACATAAAGACATAAAAGAAAAGTGCAACAAAGAGCCTCTTGGGCCCATCCGAGGTTGCACCCCACCCCACCCCACCCCCACCCCCACCCCCCCCCCCCCCCTCCACCAGTCTCGCCCCTTCAAATCACCTTACTCTACCTGCATAAAAGAAGGCTAATCCCACGAGTATTTATGAACTAATCTCTTATCTGTAAAGTATTTATCTAATCTAATTTTGAAGGAAGCAAGTGTCACTGCATCAACGACATCCCCTGGTAGCATATTCCAGTGTCCTACAACCCTTCTACTGAAAAAATGACTGTCGTAGCCTAGTCCTACTTTGTTTCATAATGAGTTTATGCTGATGACCTCTACCTCGATTTTCCCTATTGAACTCAAACATACCCTTTAAATATCCAGAATGCTGACTATTTACAAATTTGAAGACTTCAATTAGATCTCCTCTTAGCCTTCTATATCTAAGTGAAAACATACCCAATTTCTTTAATCTATCTTCATAAGGTAAACTACCAAGACAATTCACCATTTTTGTTGCCCTTTTTTGAACTCTTTCTAACAACCAGCAATCTTTCTCATATGTTGGAGACCAGGCTTGTACACAATACTCCAAATGTGGTCTAACGTATGCACAATACAGTTTTGTTATTACCTTTTCACTCTTGTAGGAAACATTTCTGTTAATGGCCCCTAGCATTCTAAGTGAAATGCTTGCCGTTATTGTATGCAATTGCTTCCATATCCAAGCTACCATATGAATGACGTCATACATTGTCCTGAAGTTTGTTATGGCCATGAAAGAGAAAAGAGAAACATGTCCATTTCTCAACGGATATCCATCTATCGTCCAAACAAATGTCATATTCGTGATGTTCTGCTCAATATACCCCGTATAGCCAATTTTTAAGACATTTTTCAAGGTGACCTATCCCCTTTAAGTGAATGACAATATTATGGCCAGTTATGTAAACAATTATAGGATAACCATTGTATTTGTACTTAATATTTGTATAAATCATGATTTTTGCATAAGTTCTGACTCCTGAGTCTTTTATATCTTCTTTTGAAGCACACTGTGCCATAGCAATACGCACCACTTTTTGAAATCTGCACCATACCTTGCAATCTAAACTAAATATGAAGTGTATGTTTTTGAATTTTATTGCTTTTGAAAATTGCTTTTTAGGGTATACCTTAACAATTCAGCCAAACGAAAGCAATATGCAGCATTTTCAGCCACATATACTACAGCTGTTGCATCATTGTCCTGTTGTGCTTCTGTGCCGATGTATGTGGTAATACGATTATATTAACTAGGTATATAATTGTTCTCACTGTTACAGGCGACTGGCATGTCTCGCCAGAAAGTCAGACCGGCCATGCAGCTCGTCAGCAGCAGCACGGCCGACTGCATGAGGTACTTCCTCACATACTCAATATACACTGAGGAGGCCCGGGCCATCCAGCTGTTTGACAACGCCTGCAACGTGCTCAACAGCGCCAGTCCCGCCGACACGAAGTCCCTGCGCAGCGGCTGCAAGGCCACCAACGAGCAGGAGGCGGTGCTGGACGCAGCCATCGAAGAGCTGCTGGGCATGCGCTTCGGATCGGCTAAACATCTGTACCCATTTCAGAAGAGCATGCTCGACACCATCCGGTCTGTCCGCGGCCTCCTGGCCGACACGCGTGCTGTGTTTGGGGACAGCACGTACCTGCTGACCCGTCGCCTCACACAGGACTGGCTAGAGGGACTTTTTGGGATGGGTGCGGGGCAGGAGCGGATCAAACTCCAACCACAACCCCGTGGATGCTGTCGCCTCCCTCCGCCTCATCACCAGCGTCCTGTTCGGTTTGAACAGCGGCGTGAGCCCACTGACGAGACCGGGGGGGGGGGGGGGCGCAGAACAGGCGTCCCCCGAGCCGGACACGGACCCAGAGGCAGTGCCGTCAGAGCTGGAGTAACTGCGGGAGCTGCAGGAGGAGGAGGCCGTAGATTTCGTCCCACAGGAGGTGGCCGCCGACATGGGTGCCTTCTGCGCCACTGGCCGACACCGACCAGCCATCGACGAGCGACGATCGCGACTGTGGGCCTGAGGAGCCGGACCCGGAGATGGAGTCGCTGCTACAGGAGTACGAGAGAAGTGCACCAGCCGGCAGCTCCACCGCCCCGAGCGCAACAGCAGCCGGCCCAGGCGCCATGGCGTATGTGAGTGGCTTCGTGGCTCGCAAGGCGGGGATCGTTCTCTTGGCGCCCCGTGTTCGCAGACCGAGGATGGGCCAGTGGAGGCTCTCTGGCTCAGGATGCGGAGTGAAGGAGGGTTGACGGTCCCGACGGAGGCATTCTTTGAACGTTTCCGACAGATGGAAGAGGCGGTCTGCCTTCACCATGCGCTGGAGCCGAATCGGCTGAGCCGGAAACCGAGAGTGGTGGCCGCTTTTCTGAGTGTACTGCACGACAAGTTCCCTTCCGTACCCGCTGTTGCTAGGAGGGCCTTCGCGCGCGTTCGCACATTTATTCGCACGAAAGCGGTAAATGGTGCTCGGCGCGCGGAGGTCATGGAAAGGCGGGCGGCACGGAAGCGCAAACAGTGCGTCACGAAAGCCTAAGCATATCGGATCTCGACTCCGGGTACGGACTACGGACAGTGTGAGTACCGTTGTCGTGTTGTGTCGCAGCAGCTGATTGGGTCTCGAATACTGCATTTATTTTCACCTATTTCCTGTTTTGGCTTCAGCTTTGATACGGCTTGACTAGTGGGAAGGACCGTTTTACCGAGGAAAGATGGTATGCTATTTAATATGAGTATATCGATTGTAACACTTATAATGTTCAGTTCTTGTTGATTGTTTTAAGACTTCATCATTACTAATATGGACCACAACATGCCAAGGGCCATTGTTAATATACATGAGTTTGAGAAGAAGACCAGTCCCAACATTGCGCTTGAAAATGGAAATTACATTTCATATTTCCCGTTCCTGTTATCAAATTGTAACAGACACAGGGCGCCATATATTGCCAATATTGTTGTGTCCAGATGTCCGGTGTCGGACACACAGTCATCCGACACCGCTCCCAGATGGCCGGCCGGACTGACCCGGCCGAGCACAACGCAGCAGCCGGACAGACCTAGTCGACCCCAACGCAGCAGCCGGACAGACCCGGCCGAGCCCAACGGAGCAGTCGCGTCTGAGTCGCCCGCGTGAGAACGTGTCGAATACAGTCTCCGTTCCGTGGCGTGTTTGTCCCAGGGACTACGCAACACAACACATATAACGTTGTTCTCAACGACTGCCAATAAAACCTTTGCCTTGCCGGGATTTGATTCCATGCTCTTGGACTACATCATAGGGTCATACTTTGGCCAATAACTCGAAAACTATTGGTTGGGCTTGCCATTTCAACCCCAAAAATCAAAATAGAAATGCTTTGGCTTTATTCTATGGGTATCATTTATGAATCTGATAAGAACAGTTAAAATTGCGCTTGACAAAAATAATCGCAACATCGCAGAGCAACTGTGATGTTAGTTACCTAATTAGCACTTGCACAATTAGCACATTTGCTTAAGTAGATACAAAATTAGCTCATATTTGTTAAAATAAAATTTCCTGATTATTTTCATTTAGTTATACCAAATAAAAGAAGCGCAAAACACCGCATGTTGCCGATCAAACTCTATGTAGCAACTTTTACGATAAAACTATTGGCATCCCCGGGATTCGATCACGCGACCCTCGACTATATCGTTGAGATGGTGTCATACTTTGGTTAATAACTCTTAAACCGTTGATTGGGCGTGACACTTTGACCCCAAAAATCGAAATAAAAATGTTACCGCTTTCTTTCTGTGGGTTTGATATATGCATTTGAGGTGAAGAACAGTTCGAAAATCGAGCTGGAAAAGTAGCAATTTAACATGGAACCCTATGGGCTAGTAGTGAAAGTCACGCCCATGCTACCATATGACTTTGGACCCCCCCCCCCCCCGCATTGGGGAGGCTGCGGACCAGTCGACACATCTCTCAGGTGGCAACCTGCTCGAGTTGCTGCAACCCTGGAAGGCTCCCCCTGGCTTCGTATGGCCGCACTCCGTCAGAAAGGGGGGTGGCCATGACGGCAAGCCCCGTCGTCACTACCTGGGACCTCAGCACACCAGTGGAATGCACGGGTGCTTTGCCTACTCACCCGTCAAGGAAGGCCTCTTCTGCAAGCCGTGTGCTCTTTTTGGCCAAGAGGAGGTGGGTGGCGTTGGCCTCAAACAGCTGGTGAAGGAGCCGCTGCGCAACTACCACGACTTGACGAGCAAGAGCAGCGGACGCCTGCACTCCCATATGAGCACGGCATACCACGGCGGGAACGTGCTGGCCGCTGAAGAGTTATGCCGGCGACAAACAACAGGAGCTGATGTGGCGAGCCTCCAGGATAAAGCCGTCGCATCCGAGCGAGCTACCAACCGAGCGGCACTTCTGCGCATTCTGCGGTGCATCGAGCATCTGGGCCGACTCGGTCTCCCGCTGCGCGGTCACAGAGACGGTGGCCAACTGGAGTGTGCTGTCGGCACCAGTCACGGACAAGGTTGCTTCCGAGCAACTTTGCAGCTGATGATGGAGTGTGGCGACACGGAGCTGAAGCGGCATCTGGAGACGACAGGGAAACGTGCCTTCTACATATCGCCGGTGAGTCAGAACGAGCTTCTTCGCTGCGTCGACACCGTGATGAAGAAATATGTCACGAGTGAGGTCGCTTTGGCTCAGTTCTTCTCTCTGCTGGCAGATGAGACCACCGACATCGCCGGGAAAGAACAACTCAGCGTGTCTGCGCTACGTGATGCCCGATGCCTCAATAAAAGAGAGGCTGCTGACCTTCGAGGAGACACCCGACCTGACCGGCGCGGGCCTGGCCACCCAGCTTCTCGGAATCTTGCGAGAAAACCACATCGACGTCAGCAACATGGTCGGGCAGGGCTACGACGGCGCAGCGGCGATGTCTGACAAGGAAAACGGCGTGCAGAAGCACATCCACGACGAGTGCCCCACCGCCTCCTACTGCCACTGCGTTTCGCACGTGCTGAACCTGTGTCTGATCAAGGCGGCGGACGTGAAGGAGCTGCAGGCTGCGGTGGCTACCATGAAGGCCGTGACCAGCTTCTTCCATGACTCGGAACAAGCGGACGCTGAAACTGCAGGTTTCCATCAGCGAGCACTGCCCGGAGAGCGGACGCACACGGCTCAAGAGGCACTGCGAAACAAGATGGGTGGAAAACCAGGAGGCAACCAACGTGTTCAAGGAACTGATGCCGGCAGTGACCGCCGCACTGGAGGAGCTGACAGACAGTCGCGACGGCTCTGTGGCTGGCAAAGCTGCAGTGCTTCTCAACTCAGTCAGCACAGCCGGCTTCCGTATCTGCCTAGAAATCCTCAACCTCGTGCTGAACGTGACAAAGCCGCTGTCCCAGAGGCTGCAGGCGCCGAATCAGGACCTGCTTCGGGCGCTGGATAGCGTTGACGACGCCATCGACGTTTTGGCATCGTACAGAGACAAGTTCGACGAGCTCTTCAACAAAGTGGAACGAGATGCTGGAGAAGTGCCCATGCCGCGTCTGGCAAAGAAGACCCCCTCAGTGAAGACAGCACGGGATCACTACAGGATCAGGGTGTTCCTGCCGTTCCTGGACACGTGCCTTGGACAACTGCACGAGCGCTTCAAGTCGCGGGGCATGCTGCTCTGCGCGCTACTCCCGTCATCGGCCGAAAACAGCAGCTTCGAGGACCTCAAACCGGCGGTGGAGCAGTACGCACCCTTACTGAGATGCAGCTGCGACGAGGTGGAGGCTGAGTTCCAGTGCTGGAAGCGGCACTGGTTGCGCCGCCAGCCACAGGAGCGCCCGAAGACAGTGCTGCACGCGCTGAGCGAGGCAAGGACCTCGGGCTCGTTCCCCGTCATCTCAACGCTGCTCCATATCTTCGCCACCCTGCCTGTAACCACGGCCACCAACGAGCGCTCCTTCAGCGCGCTGAAGCGTCTGAAAAGCTACTTGCGAGTAACGATGTCGGAGCAGCGTCTAAACGCCCTAGCCCTGCTGCACGTTCACAAGGACGTGCCCCTGGACAAAGAAGCAGTGCTCAACCTCTTCGGGCAGGGTAACCGACGCCTGAACTTCGAGGCGAAGTGAGGATATTACACGCGATGCGACCAACTAGTTTCCAACCTTGGCTTTCAACTGGCTGTGAACAAAGGCGCCCATGTTTCATGTCACTTGCTGGAGTCTTTCAGTGTAAAATAAAACGCCACATTTTTTTCTTCGCTTTTTTCCCCACGCATTTGTGTTCAATATACGAGGTGATATGGTTGTAAGACCCAAAACATGAATAGTGCTCCTAAAACATGTGCCCCCCCCCCCCCCCACCTTGGCTGATTTATAAATACGCCACTGGTTTCAATTATAGCAATCCATTAGCAATCCACAAATCATCCATAGATAACCTTCTCATTTGGACATGTGCTATGCCATCAAGCATGCTTTTTCTTTTCTGTCTATTCCTATTTTAAGAGTTTAAGGCTAGAATAAAGCAGATATGCGGGCAGGCTGCCGTGCCTGGTGCGGTGCTGCCAGATGTTGGCCGGGTTTTGTGCGGTGGCGGTGGTGGTGCCGGTCCCTGCATTTGGTGATTTTTTTTGGCATCACTAGTTCCGAGCGAACTTGCCCCCCCCCCCCCCCCCCGGTGGCGACGCCCCTGGTAAGACAAGACTCAAAACATGAATTGTGCTCCAAAAGCATGTGCCCCCCTGCTGATTTCTAAATACGCCACTGCTCTGGAGCCTCAAATATTGACTTGAGATCAAATTTGAGGACACCTTGTCGATTGAAAATTTCACTGGCTGGTGTTTGCTTTTTTTCTCTCGTTTGTTTCTAACTAGCAGTGTCCGAGATATATGGGAATTTCTGGAGCGAAGTCCTAAAACAGGAGAAAGAAAAAAACTGGAAAATGTTATCTTTGATGACCTCGGTGACCTCAATTTTGACCTGACCTAAAAAAATACTGAAATACTTTGAACTTTTAAAACTATCAAATTATGTTTTCCGCTTGTCGCTATATAGCGTAGTTTTTTGGATCTCACGGGGGGGGAGGGCGGAAATCAACCCCCCTGCAGTTGCAGTTCGTGTTCGTCGCAAACCCCCTTCAATGCTCATGTAGTCCATTATTCCGGCAAAGGAACGTGAACGCACGGTGCGAAACCTGGGCGTGATTTTTTACCCTCGCCTGTCGTGGGACGCTCACGTCGCGCATGGTGTCCGGAAATGCTTCGGGCTACTGCTCGGACTCAGTCATATTCGGCATTATCTTCCGTGAAACGTAGTTCCCACTATCGTCGACGGTTTGGTTTTGTCACACGTACGCTACTGTGTAACTGTTTTTGGCAACTGCTCAGACAGAAATCGCAGACAGCTCCGAAGAGTGATCATTTTTTTTTGTGCCAGAGTGGTAGCCGGAAGGCGTAAATTTGACCATATTTCGGACGTTTTGAGTGGCCCAGGGTTGCTCACCTCCATACAGTTATCAGAATATCACTCTCACTCTGGCCCAACGTGCACGGTGGTGGGAGGAACCTGCATTTCTGGCCTCGCTATTTAGCCGAAATGCTGCACATCGCAATAGGCTCACACGACAGGAAGAGCAGTTCCATATACCTCGCATCAGCACTGAAGCCGGTAGACGCAGCCCCAGTCAATTTGTCTGGCAACACTTGAGCCGTGACGTCACCATTTCTACAGCGAGCCGGCTTTAGCATGGTGGCCTATGGGAAAATAGGTGGTATTGGGGTTGCAATTTCAAGCATTTCTAAAATAGTTCGTTTAGCAGATGATGCATAATTGTGATGCCAAAGGCCTTGTCTATTCATATCTGGGGTCGTTTGGACAAAATTGAGTCAAATTTGTGTCCAACAAATTGTTTTATGGAACCCTGCTCGCCCTTCCAATAGGGGTCACTTTCAGCTTATCTGACGGTAATAAGCGTCAGATTTCGCCTTTATTGACGGTGCGTCAATACCGCCAATCGGCACACCCGCGAAAGCGGAGGTGTCATGCAGGCTTTTGTTACCATGGCAACCACCGCGACTAAACTAATCTAACAACTGGCAAACATGGTTGATTTCTTAGTATGAACTATAATGTTTGAAATATTCAATGTCTGCCTCACTATTTTGCAACAATACAAATCAAATGGAAATTTAGTTCTGCTATTATTTCACTCTTTGAATTCAGTACGCAATCATTTGTCTGTTTTTGTAAGAATATAATTGATACATCTTGATGCACTGGGAGTATACTAAAAACATGTGGTATAAAACCTAGAATCTAGTGAGGAATTGGTGACGCAGGAACGAGACATTATGTTGTTCTATAGCCTTGGGTAGACATCAATTTTCCTACCGAGTCCCTCGTCTTTACAACAGTTTACCGACCGAACTGACTGGTCTAAGGCCTGCCTCAATTCAACGGAGCTTGCGGGTGTACATGAAAGGCCGAGGTGTAAACTAACGTGTGGCAGCCATGTTTTGTCTGTGCTATTGTTTTCACAATACCCGTTTTTGTATATTTTGTGTTGATGCATAGTTTTGTAAGCCGTGCACCATTGTTTTATCCGGTATGTATCTGAGTATGAATGTCAACTCCCTGTTTCCCCATGTTTTATGTCTCGTGACGCCGGCCTAGAAATAGCCACAATGTGTGTGGATGGCCCGAAGTCGTTAAATAAATAAAACAAAACAATACACAAAAAAAAACATGGATAAACACATACGCAGGCGTCAGCGAGAGCACGAGCTGCTTGGTACACACTGCAGGATAGAGATGTAACTTCCTCAACTGTCGTCCTGGTGAAAAAGACAGCAGAATCAAATTTGAACTCATGTAGGCAGCAGTGTTATTGCTTTGGTCTACCCTGGGGCCAATCTTTTAGAGAGCACATCAATGTGTCAATAATCATGCTTAACACCACACATTTCATCGTTTTTGATTTGCAACATTGATTATCGGTATTAAAGGCAATGCAGTTAAAAATGGCTTCAAAATAAAAATACACCAGCGTACGCATGCGAACCATACGGCTGGTTCAATTGTGTATCCACATTTAGTTCCTCGGGCTAATCTTAGTGATTAAACAAACAGCTTTCAGCTGGTTAACACAGCTTATTTCTTTTGGCTTGAGAAGTTGCACCTCTACTCCGTACCAAACCAGACATCCCTGGAGGACTAATCCCAACACCAGCTCAGATCATAACATTCAAGGCACACTCCACGTCCGACGCGACGCCGCGCTGGTGCAGCTCTGTAGTGGCCCGTCTGTCTGTCAGCTGATTTTCAAACAACGCTTTTAGAGAAGTTTCACTGACACGTTGGCAAAGAAACAGGCAGCAAGCAAGCAAACTGACGGAAAATGGCAAACATCCGTATAGTGGACATCGGAAAAATCGGTAAGCTGAAACTGGCGGTCACCCTCAATGGATGTCATGTGTCACACCGTCGCGCGGGTGATAGACCTATGTATAGGGTATGTGAATGAGTCTCTGAAAATCGCAGAATTCGCAGGGCACTGCTAGTCTGTTGGTATGCAGGTGAAACTTTCTTAGTTGGATAAAGAACCGGTCTTATTTGCATTCATTCATTCATTCATTCATTCATTCATTCATTCATTCATTCATTCATTCATTCGTATTGGTATCTATTTACTTTTTCCTGCGTCCATAATTCGTTCATTTCATTGACAGTCAAATATTTATAAATAAATGTGTCTGTTACAGCGCCGTCGCTATGAAGGACAAACTAGACATAAATGCAAAAGTATGTAGAAATGATTTTACGATACAAAACAAAACTATGGAAACAAGGTAATGCAGCAAAATCAAAGTGCATGTATAACTATAATGAAAAAGTAGGAAATTACAAGCACATGCAACACAAGTGGTATCCTGACCACATTGCTTCTCTCCGCTAGGTACCGTGTTTGGTCACGTCTGTCGCGGTGCGGCCTTTATCCCGCTCCACGCTGCAGGGTATTCAGCCGAACACGCCCCGCAGGAAGAGGGGGCAGATTTTCCCCCACCCTCGTTATCTTCCGAACCAATAACTGCAGCGTAACGCGCAGGTCGGCAATCGAAAGCTCTGAATGAGACGCACTTAAGCATATGCAAAATTGTCACAATAAGGTCAAATGTCAGGTCACGGTCAGGTCAAAGGTCAAAATCGAGGTATTTGAGTTGGACCATACTTGCTATTTAATGCATTATATTGCGACTATTATCGCACAAAGTGCTCTCAAATGTATGATACATCTCGAGCATAAGCGACAATGAAATTGTAAGCAAAGGTCAAGGTCAGGTCACAAATGGTCAGTATTGGCAAGAGGACTACGAAAGTCATGCGACACATGTTTTACTGGTTATTGTACACGTATAATTCGATAGTAGCAGCCACTTTCACAACCTGACCCCATATCATTGCCCTTAGGTGACGTTCAGGTCAATGTCAGGTCACATAAGGTCACGTTACAAATTAATTAATCTGAATAGGAAAGGCGTGTTTCTAGACCAGTTTTGTCTCAGAAATACAGTGGTGACATTTATTTGTATGTATTTGGTCATTAAAAGCAAACAATGCAACTTAACAAATGACGTCATGAGTTATTCATATATTTATAGTCACGAATAATAAAGATATTGCTTTAAAATTTGGTTTGTATGTCGTCCATACATGGTTATCCAACATATAATCCGGTATTTTGAATATTTTTGAAAATATTGTTTTGTGGAAATTTTCCCAAAACAATTCAGTTTTATGGATTTTAAAATATAATAGTACCAAAAAACGTTATATTAATATTTCGATCACAGATCTTCATCAGAAATTATACATTACCAAAACGACAATAATCAAAATACAAGTTTCGACTGCATATTGTTTCCCGCGTTTTTTTACACATTTTCGCGCGACATTTCTCGCGATCTTTATTCATACGGGCACAACCTTCTAGAGGATACATCAACTTCGGTCTGCATAAATAGTCGACATCATCTCGCATATATATCACAGCATCACCTATTAACAAACAAACATTCAAGCCCATATCTAACAACATGCATAATAAAACGAAGAAAAAAAAATACAATGTTGCCAAACCTAAAAAGATGTATCTACACGAACAATGCCATCGCAAAAGGGCGGAAGTGTTGAATTTTACATGATTGGCCACGATGACACATTGGA
>JAXIVJ010016861.1:0-27696 GCA_036785665.1 Chirona hameri | reverse complement strand
GGAGTCGGGGAGTCGGGACGCACAGGAGGAGTCGGGGTGGAGTCGGGGAGTCGGGACGCACAGGAGGAGTCGGGGTGGAGTCGGGGAGTCGGGACGTACAGGAGGAGACGGGGTGGAGTCGGGGAGTCGGGACGCACAGGAGGAGTCGGGGTGGAGTCGGGGAGTCGGGACGTACAGGAGGAGACGGGGTGGAGTCGGGGAGTCGGGACGCACAGGAGGAGACGGGGTGGAGTCGGGGAGTCGGGACGCACAGGAGGAGACGGGGTGGAATCGGGGAGTCGGGACGCACAGGAGTCGGGGTGGAGTCGGGGAGTCGGGACGCACAGGAGGAGACGGGGTGGAGTCGGGGAGTCGGGACGCACAGGAGGAGTCGGGGTGGAGTCGGGGAGTCGGGACGCACAGGAGGAGACGGGATGGAGTCGGGGAGTCGGGACGCACAGGAGGAGTCGGGGTGGAGTCGGGGAGTCGGGACGCACAGGAGGAGACGGGATGGAGTCGGGGAGTCGGGACGCACAGGAGTCGGGTGGAGTCGGGGAGTCGGGACGCACAGGAGGGGCCGGGTGTCGGGGTGGAGTGAGCTGAATGATGGTGACATACTGGGTGGAGTCTGCTGAGAGCCTGGGTGGTGTCATGAGTACCCACTGCCCGTGTATGTCAACAGGGGAGGGTCGCGGCGGGGTGCGGTCGGTGGGGGAGGGGCGCGGAGACTCACTTGTCAACGAATCCCTCGAACTCCTCGTGCTGTTCGTTGATGGAGAGCTCCGGGTCCAGGTAGCTGCCCAGCTCGCTGTCACGGTAGATCTGCAGCGTCGTGTCCGATAACTGAAAGGGAGAAGACAGACGGGTCAAGTCAGGCCAAGGCAGGTCAGCTGAGGACTCAGGTCAGGTATATATATATATATATATATATATATATATATATATATATATATATATATATATATATATATATATATATATATATATATATATATATATATATATATATATATATATATATATATATATATATATATATATATATATATATATATATATATATATATATATATATATGTGTCGTGTCGTGTCGTGTCGGACAGCTGGGGAAAGTCATGCCGTCAGGTCAGGTCTTCATCGCTCGTAAACGAAGCCGTAAATGCAGATATGAATGTAAGTACAGAGGTTTGTTTCCAAATGGACCAGATACCCAATATCACTAGCAGCCGAGGCCCGATATTCTGAGGTACAAACTCCAGCGACGGAGTCTGACCAGCTATAGACAGCACCACCTGCAGCTCATTCTACCGGTCGTGTTCCCAGGCGTCCGGCACGCCCAGCTTTACGACCGGTAAACCGCCGGGGAACGGAGACGAACCCACTTAAGAGTCCAGCTACAGCGGATCCCTCTGACCGCGTGGGAGCGTCACCACTCTGACTGGTGCTCAGCTGTGCCGCCCCCGCCGCCACTGCCGCCGCCCGCCACTCTCCGGGGCTATGACGCGGCGGGCGGTGTCTGCCGTTTCCGGCCTGAGGTCATTCTAATAAAAAAAAATCGAGCCGTGGCTCGTTTTTTTTTTTAAAGAATGGCCTCAGGATCCGGTACGGCAGATGTTTAGCGTCGAAACAGCGCCTCGGAAATGCAGCAGCAAAGACAAATAATATGCAGGTATTTTACACACTGCCCAAACATAACAAATTTCCAGTCCTGAGGCCATTCTTTAAAAAAATCGAGCCAGCGGCTCAATTTTTTTAAAATAAGAATGGCCTCTGTTCTGCGAAGTAGATCTCACTAATATCTAACGAATTAAAAGGGTCATTGCTTGTGGAACACAATATTGTGAGATCCTTCACTGACGACGCAACGTGGAATCAACGGCTGACGGATGGCGACCGATTTATGCCGGTCACTTTCCCAACTTCCACCACACTTCGAACATGTATGACCAGACTGCTGTCTGCTTCTGCGCAGCATGATAACACCTGTACCGTTTTGTCCCGCCAGCGATCGATCGAACCAGACTGAGAGGTGCACCGGTGCAGCAGGAATTTCCTGCCGCCTGGTCCGGTCCGGTCCAGCAGCGGCACGGAGCTGCGGGGGCGGCGGCGCGGAGCTGTGGGGGCGGCGGCACGGAGCTGCGGGGGCGGCGGCACGGAGCTGCGGGGGCGGCGGCATGGAGCTGTGGGGGCGGCGGCACGGAGCTGAGGGGGCGGCGGCACGGAGCTGCGGGGGCGGCGGCACGGAGCTGCGGGGGCGGCGGCATGGAGCTGTGGGGGCGGCGGCACGGAGCTGTGGGGGCGGCGGCACGGAGCTGTGGGGGCGGCGGCACGGAGCTGCGGGGGCGGCGGCACGGAGCTGCGGGGGCGGCGGCACGGAGCTGTGGCGGCGGCGGCACGGAGCTGTGGGGGCGGCGGCACGGAGCTGCGAAGGCGGCGGCACGGAGCTGCGGGGGCGGCGGCGCGGAGCTGCGGGGGCGGCGGCACGGAGCTGTGGGGGCGGCGGCACGGAGCTGCGAAGGCGGCGGCACGGAGCTGCGGGGGCGGCGGCACGGAGCTGAGGGGGCGGCGGCACGGAGCTGCGGGGGCGGCGGCACGGAGCTGCGGGGGCGGCGGCACGGAGCTGCGAAGGCGGCGGCACGGAGCTGCGGGGGCGGCGGCGCGGAGCTGCGGGGGCGGCGGCACGGAGCTGTGGGGGCGGCGGCACGGAGCTGCGAAGGCGGCGGCACGAAGTTGCGGGGGCGGCGGCACGGAGCTGCGGGGGCGGCGGCACGGAGCTGCGAAGGCGGCGGCACGGAGCTGAGGGGGCGGCGGCACGCCGCAGGGCAGATACCGGACGCTGGCCGGCTGCTGACATCACCTCAAACCAGCAGAACGGCAGAGGCCGAACCACTCCTCTTCCAACGGCGTTATCCAGGCTGAACCACTCCTCTTCCAACGGCCGCTCTTCGAACCTGTATACATCCCTGCAGCCACCTACGCCCACCCCCGCAGCCACATGCGCCCGTTTCCGCAGCCACCGACCACCGGCAGCCAGCCCCTGCTTCTCTGGGACAGTCACGGCTGGGCGCGTCAGACCCAGCAGAGTCGCCTGCCGCCTGGCCGCCGGCAGCCAGCCCCTGCTTCTCTGGGACAGTCACGGCTGGGCGCGTCAGACCCAGCAGAGTCGCCTGCCGCCTGGCCGCCGGCAGCCAGACCCTGCTTCTCTGGGACAGTCACGGCTGGGCGCGTCAGACCCAGCAGAGTCGCCTGCCGCCTGGCCACCGGCAGCCAGCCCCTGCTTCTCTGGGACAGTCACGGCTGGGCGCGTCAGACCCAGCAGAGTCGCCTGCCGCCTGGCCGCCGGCAGCCAGACCGCCGGACGTCCGCCGCCCTGCTGGACGCCCCTGCCCTGCGTCCGACCGACATATCTTTCGCACAAACACGTCGTGCATGTAATCAGCGGCAGCTCGGGCCGCGCCGGCCGTGACGGGGGTCGTCAGCGCGGGCACGGACGGTCACGTCACGTCACGTCTCCCCGGCGTCACGCGACGCCGCCGTGACATTGGGCCACCCCACCCCTCTTCCCTGACAGTGTCACATTACAGTCCGGGGCGGTGTGCTTGTGTGTCCGTGGCGCGGTCTGACTGTGTCCGTGGCGCGGTGTGACTGTGTGTCCGTGGCGCGGTCTGACTGTGTGTCCGTGGCGCGGTGTGACTGTGTGCCCGTGGCGCGGTGTGACTGTGTGTCCGTGGCGCGGTCTGACTGTGTGTCCGTGGCGCGGTCTGACTGTGTGTCCGTGGCGCGGTCTGATCGTGTGTCCGTGGCGCGGTCTGACTGTGTGTCCGTGGCGCGGTCTGACTGTGTGTTCTTGGCGCGGTCTGACTGTGTGTCCGTGGCGCGGTCTGACTGTGTGTTCCCCGTGTGTCTGACTGTGAGTCCGTGACGCGGTCTGACTGTGTGTCTGTGGCGCGGTCTGACTGTGTGTTCGTGGCGCGGTCTGACTGTGTGTTCCCCGTGTGTCTGTGTGCCGGTCAGGTGCGGCCTCGGCCGGGTCGGGTCAGGACCACAGATTGATCTCCATCTGTTGGCGACACTGTGCACGTAATGTAAAAACCGACCGGCCGCCGGTTCTAGGTGAAGGGCACGCCACGCCGCCCGGCGCCGAGCGCAGGAAACGCAGCGCCCGCCGGCGCCGGTGTTTCGTATGCGGCGCGCGGCGCATTAGTGTTTATTGCCACGAGACGGCGGTCGCGGCGCGGTGGCGACAAACGAGGCGCCCCACCTGACGAGCGACCGGCGCGTCACCCGCCGAAGACCGGACCGGATCTGACATCAGGTCAGGTCATCAGGCCTGGGCGGGACAGCGGTGGACCGGTCATGAGCTGAGGTCGGGACTCGGAGATGATCCGCGTCACAGAGACTCGGGACTTGAGAAAGAGACTCAGAACCGAACAGAATGAGACTCAGAACCGCAGTTGAGCGGTACACAGCTAAGCCGGGCGGGACAGAAACGAACCGGATCAGCTGTCACATCGACCAAGGCGAGAGATGGGCTCAACGAAGGGGAAACAGATCGTGACAATCGATAAATGCAATTCAAGCAGTAACCGTGATGAGCGAAATTGGACGAAGATATAGGTCTACGTTGTTTTCATGGATTTCTAACGCAGACAAAACACACGACACGAGCGGCACAGACACACAGCGTCTGAGGTTGTGCTTTCCAAAATAGTACATGTATTGAATGCCTAAATGTTGCGCTCAAGTTACTCAACGCCACCATTCGCCAATCGGCTCAGTGTTTTGTTAATAGCAGACATGTTTGCATCACCATTCCGCAAACATTCTGGAAAAAGGCCTGGGTCGCTAGCGAGCGCTGCCTTGTTGGCTCACCACAAACATATCACCACTGCTCAGTGCTGAGTGACGTTGACATGCAATGAGCGCGTTTGGTAATAGCAGCAAACTTCCTTCTCCATTTGCAAATCGTTTTTTTTTTGTGTCTGCATAACGAGCTTATTTTGCAACCGGAAACGTTGCCCAAGCCATGCATGGTTTTTATCTCTGATAGGCAATGTTCGATATCGGATGCGTCCGTCAGCAGGTCACATATTTCACGTGATTCGAACGGAGCCGGAAGTATCCTTGAGCTGTCAATAGCTACCAGAAATATATCCCGTACTCTCTTCAGCGGGTGACAGGTGTCACGTGATTCAAAAGGATCCGGAAGAGCTGTCAATACCTGCCAGACATCTACCCTATGCTCTCTTATCTCTTCTCACCTCTGTCCGTAACGGCCGCAGATCGGACATCCATCAACACGCGTCTCATAACCCATCAGCGGCCGCTTTTCCAGCTGTGTCTACACACCTGTGCCGCCGGTCAGCTGGTGTGTGCGTGTGTGCGTGTGTGACCCGGCCGACCGCCAACTAGTGCACCGGAAGGAGGGCCGCTGACCCGGCCGGAAACCGACTGACCGATTCCTTTCCCCACGCGCTCACACGCCGGGGCACAGACGACAGGTGGGGGCAGAGAGTAACCCGACCTTCAGTCAGATCTCTCCGATGCACAGCAAAGAAACCCACGTCTCAACGTGGCACGTCTCATCCTGGGTTTCTTACAAAATCAGGATTGTGAAGAAGAAAACTCGATTCAAGCGGTAGCGTACATGACAAGAAACGCAAAACAACAGCGATCTTGACGGCATGACCTGGTGACCTACAGACTTCTGGAGCAATATTTCGGCGGTGCCAACACCTCCGCAGACGGAGGTCTAGTTGACTCAGTCTGACTCAGACAGAGCCGCCAGCACCGAGAGCGCGCCGTGATTGGCACATTTACAGCACCGGTGTCAGTCGGGACTTGGGGAGGAAAGTGAGTCAGCCGTCCACCGACTGTCTGGGTGTCAGTGACGTCACACGGGTCAGTGCCGCACCGCTCTGCAGCGGTGCGTAGAGCACGACTTCACATGGGAGAGACGGGCTGCAGCTGTGGCGCAGAAAGCACAGCTGTTCGGCCAGAGATAAGCTGTGCTTGTTCAGAGGATCGACGCAGTAGTAAGCCCCGAACATTAAATGCTATGTTTCAAGTCAATAAAATATTGTATATTGTACTATGTATGTACTGTATGTATTATAATATCACTACTGTATATTGTATATTGAAATATTGTACTAGCATATTGATAACCAATGATATGCAACCCACAGGGATTGCGTTAAAGTGCGTTCTGCTCAATGCAATCTGTCAGCCGATTCATATACAGTTATTAAATACAAAGTATATCTTAACACGTAATGCCCTTATACGTCACCTTTCGACGTAAACAGTTTCAATCTTAGCCTGACTTGTTCCGGATGATTGATCCCAGCTAATGATGTCAGAGTCGATTCAGCCACTGCCGCTGGTTGTTTGATTTGTCACCATGATTGATCCCAGCTAATGATGTCAGAGTCGATTCAGCCACTGCCGCTGGTTGCTTGATTTGTCACCATGATTGATCCCAGCTAATGATGTCAGAGTCGATTCAGCCACTGCCGCTGGTTGTTTGATTTGTCACCATGATTGATCCCAGCTAATGATGTCAGAGTCGATTCAGCCACTGCCGCTGGTTGTTTGATTTGTCACCATGATTGATCCCAGCTAATGATGTCAGAGTCGATTCAGCCACTGCCGCTGGTTGTTTGATTTGTCACCATGATTGATCCCAGCTAATGATGTCAGAGTCGATTCAGCCACTGCCGCTGGTTGTTTGATTTGTCACCATGATTGATCCCAGCTAATGATGTCAGAGTCGATTCAGCCACTGCCGCTGGTTGTTTGATTTGTCACCATGATTGATCACAGCTAATGATGTCAGAGTCGATTCAGCCACTGCCGCTGGTTGTTTGATTTGTCACCATGATTGATCCCAGCTAATGATGTCAGAGTCGATTCAGCCACTGCCGCTGGTTGTTTGATTTGTCACCATGATTGATCCCAGCTAATGATATCAGAGTCGATTCAGCCACTGCCGCTGGTTGTTTGATTTGTCACCATGATTGATCACAGCTAATGATGTCAGAGTCGATTCAGCCACTGCCGCTGGTTGTTTGATTTGTCACCATGTACAGTTAACCGGCGCTCATTTAATGACCTGGTGTGATCATCTTCACACCCGGTGACATGGTCGCTCCCTGCACGTGACCTGTACCGCTCCGCCTCTGACCGTACCGGAGGGGTCACAAGGGTCGCTCCCTGCACGTGACCTGTACCGCTCCGCCTCTGACCGTACCGGAGGGGTCACGAGGGTCGCTCCCTGCACGTGACCTGTACCGCTCCGCCTCTGACCGTACCGGAGGGATCACGAGGGTCGCTCCCTGCACGTGACCTGTACCGCTCCGCCTCTGACCGTACCGGAGGGGTCACGAGGGTCGCTCCCTGCACGTGACCTGTACCGCTCCGCCTCTGACCGTACCGGAGGGGTCACGAGGGTCGCTCCCTGCACGTGACCTGTACCGCTCCGCCTCTGACCGTACCGGAGGGGTCACGAGGGTCGCTCCCTGCACGTGACCTGTACCGCTCCGCCTCTGACCGTACCGGAGGGGTCACGAGGGTCGCTCCCTGCACGTGACCTGTACCGCTCCGCCTCTGACCGTACCGGAGGGGTCACGAGGGTCGCTCCCTGCACGTGACCTGTACCGCTCCGCCTCTGACCGTACCGGAGGGGTCACGAGGGTCGCTCCCTGCACGTGACCTGTACCGCTCCGCCTCTGACCGTACCGGAGGGGTCACGAGGGTCGCTCCCTGCACGTGACCTGTACCGCTCCGCCTCTGACCGTACCGGAGGGTCACGAGGGTCGCTCCCTGCACGTGACCTGTACCGCTCCGCCTCTGACCGTACCGGAGGGGTCACGAGGGTCGCTCCCTGCATGTGACCTGTACCGCTCCGCCTCTGACCGTACCGGAGGGGTCACGAGGGTCGCTCCCTGCACGTGACCTGTACCGCTCCGCCTCTGACCGTACCGGAGGGGTCACGAGGGTCACTCCCTGCACGTGACCTGTACCGCTCCGCCTCTGACCGTACCGGAGGGGTCACGAGGGTCGCTCCCTGCACGTGACCTGTACCGCTCCGCCTCTGACCGTACCGGAGGGGTCACGAGGGTCGCTCCCTGCACGTGACCTGTACCGCTCCGCCTCTGACCGTACCGGAGGGGTCACGAGGGTCGCTCCCTGCACGTGACCTGTACCGCTCCGCCTCTGACCGTACCGGAGGGGTCACGAGGGTCGCTCCCTGCACGTGACCTGTACCGCTCCGCCTCTGACCGTACCGGAGGGGTCACGAGGGTCGGTCACCGTACCATGCACCGAGCCGTAATCCCGGGTCACGAGGGCCGCCTGTCACGCCACTCACACACGGACACGGCACGAGCGGCACAGCCACACAGACGACACGAGCCGGCATGGTGACGGGTCAACGGACGGGCCGTCCGCTCCTTCCGCGCTGCCGCGCCGGCTCTGAGCTCCACCCCATGGCTGGAGGGAGCTCTTCTGTCTGGCTCACTGAGGTAGGTCTGTACAGGGGGTCACCGGAGGCCGAAGCAACAGGGTGGCCGACCAAGCTGTCCAACCGTCCGACTGTCTTTCTGGCTGACTGCCTCGGTGTTCCATTGTCTCACATTTTGGGTATCCGACTGAGGACTGTCTGACTCTCTGACTCTCCGACTGTCTGCACCGGGTTCTGTGGCCGTCTGTCTGTGGTCTCCGGCAGAGCGGAGAGAGAGAGATGCTATCTGACCTCCCGCGGCCCTCCACAGATCTCGGCCCCGTCACGGCACCGGGCCAGACACGACCGCCTTCAGACCCGGCCGTACGGGTCGCCCCGGTCCAGCCCAACCCGGGGAGGAGTCCGGAGTCACGTCAGGAGGGCAGACGCGGCCGGCGGTCGGCGGGGTGACCGACCGGCTGCTGTGGCGCGGCGGGTCTGCAGCGGCGGGGTTTGTCGTCTGGGACGGCTGACTGCTGAGAGCCAGTTCGGGCGGCATGAATGGATAGGACTTGTAGCAGGGGGATTTGTCGCCTGGAACGGCTGAGAGCCAATCCGGACGGCATGAATGGATAGAGGGAGCTGTAGCAGGGGGATTTGTCGTCTGCGCCGGCTGAGAGCCAGTCTCGGTCGCCCTGGCTGACTGAACGGAGCTGTTGGAGGGAGGTATTGTTGTTTGCGACTGTTAACACCCAGTCGGGGACACCTGACTGACTGAGGAGTGGAGCTGATCGTGGTGGTCGTGATGCCGTGATGACAGGAATGGTCAGGCAGACGGGAGGCGTGATCCGGCAATCAGACGTACGGTCGTCGAAGGACGGAGTTAAAAGGGAAGTTGAGAGGTCAGGGATGGAGAGCCAGGCACGGAGCAGAGAAGGGCTGAACAGTGAACAGTGAACCCTGCACAGACCAGAACAGAGCAGGGCTGAACAGTGAACACTGAACAGACCAGAACAGAGCAGGACTGAACAATGAACACTGAACAGACCAGAACAGAGCAGGGCTGAGCAGTGAACACTGAACAGACCAGAACAGAGCAGGGCTGAACAGTGAACCCTGCACAGACCAGAACAGAGCAGGACTGAACAATGAACACTGAACAGACCAGAACAGAGCAGGGCTGAACAGTGAACACTGAACAGACCAGAACAGAGCAGGGCTGAACAGTGAACCCTGCACAGACCAGAACAGAGCAGGACTGAACAATGAACACTGCACAGACCAGAACAGAGCAGGGCTGAACAGTGAACCCTGCACAGACCAGAACAGAGCAGGGCTGCTCATAGTCAGCTGCGCGTAAAATAGCATAAATGACCAAATCGAATAAGGGTCGAGAGAGAAGAGCATGACAGATCATCAGACATAAGATGCAACTAGCTGTGACTTAACATGGAAAGAATGCACGCATCTCGGCGAAAGCATTCATATCGGCCGTCTTCATTGAGCCGCAGCGATTACGTAATGTGCACAGCCACCGAACCCTCTCTCGAGAAAACAACAAATATTCCCGGCGGTTCAAGCCTAAAAGCTCCAGCACTAAATAGTAGCCAGCCGCAGCCGCAGTCGCACCCCAGTATAGGCACCGTGCCGTTTAGTAGCCAGCCGCAGCCGTAGTCGCACCCCAGTAGGCACCGTGCCGTTTAGTAGCCAGCTGCAGCCGCAGTCGCACCCCAGTAGGCACCGTGCCGTTTAGTAGCCAGCTGCAGCCGCAGTCGCACCCCAGTAGGCACCGTGCCGTGTTATCGCTGTACCGTGAATCAGCGGCCAGCCGACCACCAAGGACAGATCGGCATTCACGACACAGCAGCACATTCCCGTGATCGGGGCAGCCCGGGCGGTTACCCCCTCGTCTGCGGGGGGGGGGGGGTCCCCTCAGACGTGATGGGGTGGGAGGTCACGGGTCCGTCGGCAGTGTCCGGTGGTCGCTGGTCTGGTGATGAGTGTCCCGCAGTGAGGGCTGTCGTGTCGCGCTCATCACGGCCACAGCGGGGCGCGGCGGTGGCGGTCAGCCAGAACGCCAGCTATACATTCCGGTACATTCCGGCTGGTACATTCCGGAACATTCCGGCTGGTACATTCCGGAACATTCCGGCTGGTACCTTCCGGAGCATTCCGGCTGGTACATTGCGGAACATTCCGGCTGGTACATTCCGGAACATTCCGGCTGGTACCTTCCGGTACATTCCGGCTGGTACATCCCGGAACATTCCGGCTGGTACATCCCGGAACATTCCGGTGGCCACCGGTGCATATCGGAACGGCGGCGTTCTCACCGCGCCAAAGTCAATCTGCCCGTGGGACGTGGTGGAATGAGACTGCACTCGCACGACTGCCCGTGAACTTCCACCCGGCTCTGTTTCTGTCTGTCGCTGGGGCGCCGTCTGATGAAACGGGGCGGGATCGGGTGATATCGGGCCGGCCAGGAGTTGTTTGTTCGGACGCCGGGCTAACTACAGGAGCAGCTGATGCACATCATTCGCTGGTGTCAGGCTGGCGATACTGAGCTCCGGATTGTGGTGTTAATGCCACTGTGACGTCAGTAAGTCCGGCGCCGTCAAGGTCTGTTGCCTATTTATCTCATGTGTACGGCTCTCATGAAAGTGGAACCAGTCGGCCACACATACGTTTGGCTGTGCCATTGGTTTATGTCGCCTCAAACATATTCTCAAGGTTAAGGGTACAAGATGCTTGTATCTTAAAGATTGGATCAATTAAAGCAATTTCCATCTCATTTCAATACGGGCTTTCCGAATGCTAGAGCATTCCTGATTGGACCGCGCGGTGTACCCATTTACTAATAGTGTACCTATCACGACAAAGTATTCCCAATTTGTTTTCATTAACAGAGCACTGTTGCTCGAAACGATACGAAATGGTACCGTTTAGAGTAGACAGGTACAGGTAGACGTGCAATGGCATATTTTGACTTTATCCTCTTATTTAACATCAAGACTACAATGACTATCGTAACGTAGAGACACCTGGACCCAATCTTACCAAGTGCCGTGATCGCACCCTATCTTAACAATGCCGTAGTACGGCATATTGGTGCGACGGCCAGCAAAAACTTTTGAAACCCGGCGCACCAATATGGATCACGGCACTTTGTAAGATTCGGCTCTGGGAGCCTCATTTCGTCACCCTTGGGAATGACCGGGGTTTCTGGTACTCGATTCCACCGGTTGGTGAGAAAAACGTACCGAGCCTCCAACCGACTGACATCAGCGGTCTGAGGAATCACCACCTGCCGAGTGTTCGGCAATCTATTGTCTGTCAGGGCGCACCTTAACCCTCCTGAGTGCAGACTTAGATCTCGGGACAGCTGTGTCGTCAACGGTCGACCACTCCCGCCCTCCACCCACGCATCATCATCGTGGCTGTACGGTCAGCTGCTGTGTCCACAGGTCTCCTCGTGACGTCACGAGAGCGGGTGGCAGCTGCGCCCAGCTGCGCTCCGCCATCGAATCTGTACCAGCCCTGGTGACGTCACGAGATCAGAGTGGCAGCTGCGCCCAGCTGCGCTCCGCCATCGAATCTGTACCGGCCCTGGTGACGTCACGAGAGCAGAGTGGCAGAGTCCTCTGCCACACACAGCCGTCATGTTTGTACCGGCTGGTTCTGAGTTCTGACCACAGGTTCCTGGTGACGTCACGATAACGGGTGGTAGAGTCCTCTGCAACACAAAGCCGTCATGTTTGTACCGGCCGGCCCTGACCTTATGTCCCTGGTGATGTCACGATAGCGGGTGGCAGAGTCCTCTGCCACACACAGCCGTCATGTTTGTACCAGCTGGTTCTGAGTTCTGACCACAGGTTCCTGGTGACTTCACGATAGCGGGTGGCAGAGTCCTCTGCCACACACAGCCGTCATATTTGTACCAGCTGGTTCTGAGTTCTGACCACAGGTTCCTGGTGACGTCACGATAGCGGGTGGCAGAGTCCTCTGCCACACAAAGCCGTCATGTTTGTACCAGCTGGTTCTGAGTTCTGAACACAGGTTCCTGGTGACGTCACGATAGCGGGTGACAGTGCAGCGGCCGGCATCTGCGGTGTGGCCCACGGATCAGAGAACGGACCCGTCGGACGCCGGACCGCGCGCAGCTGTGAGCCCGTGTTGTCAACAGAGACCGACCTATCTGCCCGGCTGCAGGGACAGTTCACAGAACATCGAACTGGAAATCACAGCCCGCTGTATACATATATGCAGGGTGTCGGTTGCTATGTCGGCTGGACGGGCCAGCAGTGACTAAAATGGCATTACGGCGGTAAAACAGAGAAGTGATGGATATAAACGAGCGACAGCGATACACCCATGCAAAGAGCACGGGATGTTGTGCTTGGTATGTCGAGACGGTGAGATTTCAGGGATGGTGAGAGACGCAAATAAATTAGCTTCGCGATAATTAAACCCTCCCACCCTGCCATGGCACGAACCACTTATTTCGAGCCAGAACTTTACGTGAGCATGCTGACGAAAGTTTGACCAGAATTGAAATCAACGTGCATTCGGCTCACACTTTCCGCCCATATTAATAGATAGTGCAAACAATGTCGTTTTATTTTTTCAAGTTGAGTGGTGGAAAGTGGGGTAAAGCGGACTAGCAAGGAATTACGTCACATATTTTGTTAAAGGGAGTGTGGCTACTCACATCGCTTACTTGGGGTTATTGACACTGGCATATAGAACATAATTTTCTGAATTGACCCATGACTTCGTTTCTCCAGATTCGCCCTAGTTGCTGAGATATTCCAAAGACTCCAGAACTCCGACTGGAGTCGAAACAGAACTCCGGATTCCAAAGACTCCGCTTTGAACATCTTAAAAGTGGCCTTCCACATCAGCGATACACCCGCCCTGGGTCCCCTGCTCTTTACTGTATTTTCAAACGACCTATCGCTGTACTCTGGAGACGCTGCTGTCTTCCAGTACGCTGACGACACCCAGATATTGGTGAGCGGTCCGCAAAGCGACCTCGGGGGACTCATCTCGCGCATGGAAGCTTCTCTTGCATCACTTGACAGTTGGTTCTGTGCAAATGCGCTTAAAGTCAACACCACCAAAACTCAATTTATGGTATTCGGCAGCCGTCAAAATTTACGTAACATGCCCGCTTTTACAGTATCATTCCGTGACTCCGAGTTGAAACCATGCGCGCAGGTGGGGAACCTTGGTGTCGTCTTTGACAGCTCCCTGTCCTGGGACGCCCACGTGTCTGACCTCAGCCGCCGCTGCATGGGCCTACTAATCGGCCTCTCCCACATCCGCCACTATATTCCCGACGGTGTCATCAAAACACTTGTGATGGCACTCGTCATGTCACGCATTCAGTACTGCCTCACAGTCTATGGCAATGGTACCAAAAAGAACCTACAACGGATTCAAAAAATTCTAAACTTCGCCGCTAGGGTCATTTTCGGCCGCCGCAAGTTCGACCATGTTTCCGACCTGCGCGACCAACTCGGCTGGATGACACCAAAAACTATGACAGATTATCAGACTGTAGCCACAGCCCAAAAGGCCATCCAGCGGGGAGAACCCGAGGCACTAGCGTCTCTGTTTACCCTAAACTCTGACACTAGACCTAGATCCACTCGCCAGGACAACCTATTTCACCTCCCACGACCCCGACTCGAAACTGGCAAGCGTCGTTTTGGCTATCGTGCCGCGGCGCTTCTAAACACGCTTCCCAGAGAGCTGGCGCTGCTACCTCCCGCCAGATTTGCCCGTGCCGCAAAAGCGCGACTCAGTCGACGGTCGACAGTCGACTCGGGTGCGTGTAAATAAATCACCGAGTGTGATAAATCACTTAGTGTATATACGTATCACTGAGTGCGGCATGAATTGTGTGTTTGTGAGAAATTGTATGTGTGCCGTGTGGTTTGTGTGAATAGCTAACTTGTTCCCGCATGTCGCGAACCTGGCCCAGACTCTGAGCGGTAATCGCCACGCCGTGTGTGGATTGCTCAAGAATGTAAATACATACATACATGCAGAGAGGGCGATCACCCCAGGTCCGATTTGCGGTTTACCCCAAATTAGTTTCACGTTTAGACAAGCATTTGACAAAACACATAAAATGGCGATTGTTGGTTTATGGCGCACTTACACCTAAACAATTGCATTTCCGAAGCACTGATAGAAATCTACAATTAGGTACAGACACCGTAGCAATCTCGACATTTCCATAATACTAAAATTAGAACAGAAATCGAAAATATCAATTTTTGTCGCGGAGCGAAAACTCTCACCTCGATCGCCGAGCCGTCGCGGCCGGAAGTGTGTCAACATAATGCAGCATTAGTGAGGATAATTGCACGTAGATAGCACCACTCATAAAAACAGCATGGCGCATTTATGGCGCATTTACACCTATACAATTGCATTTCCGAAGCACTGGTATAAATCTACAATGAGGCGCAGACACCGTGACAATCTCGACATTTCCATAACACTAAAATTAGAACAGAAATCGAAAATATCACATTTTTTGTCACGGAGCGAAAACTCTCACCTCGATCGCCGAGCCGTCGCGGCCGGAAGTGTGTCAACATAATGCAGTCTTAGTAGTTAGTGAGGATAATTGCACGTAGATAGCACCACTCATAAAAACAGCCGAGTGGGTGGTTCGCTTTGCCCCGGTGGTTCACTATACCCCACTTTCCCCTACCCCATTTAATAATGCATGGCGTGTCATCCTAATTGGTCAAAATAAAGCACATTCTGTTCTTACAAAGTTTGTTACGGAAAAGCTGCATAATAGTGAACATGCACTATCAAGCGCACATAAAGTCTTATACCTATGTGAATTAAGTCCACAGTCACTGGCGGATCCAGCCACTCCGTTTGGGAGAGGCCAAAGACTCAGGCACTGGCGGATGTCCAAACTATATAGGGTTCAACTAGGGTTCTAGTTTGGAGGGCTAAAATCTCCAATTTCTCTCCGTTTCATCAGCGAAAAGTTGTTGACCGGGGTGGCGTCCGGTCGTCAGCGCGAAAAGTCGTTGACCGGGGGGGGGGGGGGGGAGGTCCTCAGCGCAAGAGTTGTTACGCGGCGGGGTGGGGACATACTTGTATTTTTATTGAATGTCCCCCCTCCATGCTCCTGTGGGATGGAGGATGGTTCGAGTTTGGGGAGGCCAACATTTGCGTTTCAGAGTTGTTAACAGGGGTTGGCGTCGAGTCGTTGGCGCGAAGAGTCGTTGACCGGGAGGGGGTGGCGTCGGATCGTCAACGGCGAAAAGTCGTTGACTGGAAGGAGAGGGGGTGTCGGGGCCTCAGCGCCAATGCCCTATAACCAGGTAAAACCTTCAGCGTTTGTTTGCACCGTCCCCCGCGGCCAGTGGATGACGTCATTGGGATGGTAACTCAGTCGCCGCCGTCCACGCTCTATATAATGGACGATAGTCTGGAATCGTTTTCGGAGGCTTTTACCCATGCTTTTATGTTGGATATGATGCAGAAAGGTGCGGTGTGGTCTGACAATGACAAATCTAGACCGTCTGTCACTCTTACTGCACAACCTGGCTGGAATCCCTCGAGTCTGACCGAGTGTATTAAAGGGATATTGCCACCTCCGGAGGTTTTCTAAAAAGCAACTTAAATGAATGCTCAAGCTCAAACTTGCTCCTGCAGCACCTAAAGCAGTGTATTGGCAAATCATTTTATATTTATTTCTGACTCCAAAACGTTGGTCCCAGCTGTGCTCAGTACTAGATTCATGATGGCCGCCTCATCCAGTTTGGCTGTGAAATTGGCGCCCGCCCAAAGCCGAAGCGTACGAATTCCCCGAGACTTGACCTTGAAAAGTCTATCTGTGTTATAAGGTAGAGGTCACAACTCCTACGGTCCCAAAGTCGAGCCATAGCAATTGTTTCTGTTTTATTATGAAAGAGGCTAAGGTTGTTGCAAATATAATTAACTGCATACGCTTTTTAATTTTAAAGTGCACTGACGGAATGGTGATGTCGAGTTTGCAACATTCAAAAGAAAAGAACAGTCCGCAAAGAAGTGATTCTAAATAGTGATGTGGCGACTCCAATTTTACGAATGCTTGGCAAGCATGAGTGGTGCAAATGTATTTTTTGATATAATGGGGGGAGTTTCGGGAACCAAATTTTGCAGGTGAAATCGGACACGCTTAATCGACCGATACACACCAAAAACTCCATATTGGCCTGCGAGGTGGCAATGTCCATTTAACCCGCGCCGTGCCGTGGTGGTGGGGGGGGGGGGGGGGGAGGGTAGGCGCCTCCCTAAGGTTTTTCGAGGCTAGCGGGAAAACGTCGGCGCGCAGCGCCATCTATTGCGACACAGGTGTTTGGGCATCAATTACCCACATTGTGTGAAATTTTGAACCTCGGGTCATATCAGGTCAAACCACCAGGCCAGGTCACGTGACCCCACCTCCAAAGACGTTTGTGGTCGTATCACAGCCACAGTTTTTTGGCAATCGGTTTCAAACTTACAGGATTTCATAAGGTTATAAGTACCTACAATTCGTTGATCTCGGATTTTTGTTATATCTGTGACCAAAGGTCGGGTCAATTTCGTGACCTCTCCATTATAATCAATGGGGAAATATTAAAATGTTTCCTTTTCCGAGGATAAGCATGATATCAGTCCAATTCATTCTTAATAATGTTATCATAGGTCATTATTGATTAACCAGGTACAAGTTTTGTTCAGTACAGGGTCGGCAGAGGTTATCTGAGGTCACCAACACTTTTTGCCAATAACTCGACAAAATGAAGATAGATAAGTGAAACTGACACCAATATGTTTGTCTCGTTGAGGCACGTCTTTCAATATGCAACATGACCTACTTGAGTCACCACTTGACCTTGACCTGAGTTCAAATTTATAAGTTGACCTAACCTGGTCCGCATGAACATGGTCGAAGCGCCTTCACAAGACAAACATGATGGGGTCAAAATTATTACCTTATTTTTATTAGGCAAAAAGTTATCTGCGAAAAACAGTTTGACAAAAAAATAGCCTTTTGGCCTTTGGTGACCTCTGGAGCCTAAACTATTCACCTGAGCTAAAATTTGAGAACACCAATGGCAATTTCATTTTTTATTAGATTTCGATTGCTTTTTATGTTTGCTCCTAGCTATCGTAGTTCCCAAGATATTTGGGGGTTTTTAGAGCGAAGTCCTTAAAGGAAATAGTTCACATTGGAACATTTTTTCCAAACACGATTTGATTATATTTTGAAATGCAATGTATTTGTATATTGTCAAAAATGGTCATACATCGCGCCGATTCAGGACAGAAGGTCGTAAATTATTAATGTTATCAAAACTATATAAATTATCTCTGAGTCAGAGTCCTGACGTCACGCGAATGAAAAAAATGGCTCAGCCAATCAGATTCGAAAGTAGTCGCGTAAGAAGACTCGCATTAGAGAAGTGCCAACCGGCGGCCGGCGGTTCGCTTGCTAGCACCAGCTGCAATCTGATTGGCTGATTGTATAGCCTCTGCCCAGGCCATCGTCAGCACCGCATTCTTTCGTCAGCACCGCATTCCTTCGCCAAAAAATCAAATATATTCGGCTAGAGTCTTTTCAGTCAATACAACTTGCAGATGTTGCCCAACACGGGCTACACAACTGGTATCTCAGTTTAAAAAAAAAACATGTTGAAGGTGAACTATTTCCTTTAAACTGGAACATCTGACATTTTATTACTTCTGGTAACCTCAATATTGACCTGAGCCAAAAATGGCCAAATAGTTTCGATATGATTTCTGACGAGCTATCGAAGTGTTTTTGGATTCCGTCTTCTCTCCATAGGAGCCGAGTTAGAAGGGGCGTTTCAGAACTAATCAGATTTTACCATGCCAATGACGTCTCATTGGCAGCATTTGGTAGCAATGTATTTACCTATGGCCCACTATAGAGATGACACCCCTGCTCAGCGCGAAATAATCGTTTGTTTGTGCCTAGATTGGTACTTGTGCTGGCCGGTTTGGGGGAGGCCAAAACATAGTTGGGCCTTACGACTTGATCGTTTGGGGAAAGCCGTGGCCTCGGTGCCCCCCCCCCCCTCCCTCCCTCCCCCTGGTTCCGCCAGTGTCCACAGTAGCCACACCGAGTCAAAAGATAGCTCGGCAGCGCTGCAGAGGAGCAGCCTTGAGAGTAACGTGCTGATTCTCATTTGAATGACACGCCGACGACGGGCCGTTCTCCCCCTGGTTCCGCCAGTGTCCACAGTAGCCACACCGAGTCAAAAGATAGCTCGGCAGCGCTGCAGAGGAGCAGCCTTGAGAGTAACGTGCTGATTCTCATTTGAATGACGCGCCGACGACGGGCCGTTGGCTGATAGGGGGGGGGGGGGGCAGTGGACACCTGGCCGGCAGACCACTGCAGCCATGACTCATACCCGGAGAGGCACTCGGCGACGGGAGCGGAGCACCTCTCGACGCTCGTCAAAACACTTGCAAAGATTCGGCGGACAAAGCGATGACGTATTTGGCACATGAGGTCAGTGTGTACTGTGCACTGTGCACTGTGCATGGGTTATGGTGTATGCACGCCCACGCATCTCACGAAGGCCAGACACCGGCCAGGATAAAGGCCAAATGACCGTTATGACCTTCTCCACCGATGTACCGGAGTCGTCATTCCACGTGTCCGGCCACTCGGTGATGATGACTAGCTCTTACCGGCCTCTCCGTCCCTGTCCCCACCACCGTGACTGCAGTACTGTGTGGACAGCCCGTGGGTCGTCCGGCCGGCCACCAGTCGGGGCATACCGGCTCGAGGCGCACCGCCGGCCGGGCGCCGGTCTGCCCCGCACGCGATCAGAACTGGACGCCATCGGATGGCGCCAAGCCACACCGGCCCGGCGCTTCACGCCCCTTACAGAGACAGTTTTATGTCGCCAAACGCCACAAAAATAACCGTATACATCATGACACACGAGGAAACGATGCGCTTCAGCGTGATGCTATAAGGCGGCACACACGCCAACATCCGCAATCAAGGTAAGGGCAGCAGGGCTATGCAGTATGCATGCTATGGTGATGGGTAAATGGTCTGGAGCACTCCGTAATGCTGGCTAGCGGTACTGTATCCATTTGGGAAAATCATCCACCTCATTTGAGACAAAATCTCCCTGACCAAGATGTGTTATTCGCCAACACAAGCAGTCAACTGTGATGGGCTATTTAACAGAGTTTGTTGCCGATCGCATCCTGGCCCTGCTCGAACCAAATGACCAACTCACCGTAAGATTTCGGCTGTTCGGCCCGGTCCGGCCCGATCCGGCTGAGTATTTACTCTAACGCTGGAAGCCTGGGTGTTATAACCGTCTCGTGACCCGGCAACAACCGCGCCGCCGTGTCCAAGATTCCAAACGGCACACGTCCGATCCAGCTGTTGGCCGCTTCCTTCGAGGTGCCTCGCCCGGTGCTGTATCGTTTGGCAGGCGGCACTGAGCCGGGGTTTATTTTCTCAGCGCGAGCGCCAGTGCCATGACTGCGCTGTACCGAGTATTTACCGAATGCTCGCATACGGTGGACTGCGGACTGGAGTGTGGATACTAGCTGCAGTTTGGAAAAATCATGGATCGCCCATGGATCTCGAGTGTAAGCTCGTGTCCTGACACAGAGACACAGAGATACAGACCGAAGCTCGGTGTCCAGACCTCAGCGGCGCACGCACAAATCACGATTTCGTGGCGCACGCACAAATCACGATTTCGCGGCGCACGCACAAATCACGATTTCGTGGCGCACGCACAAATCACGATTTCGTGAGAGAAATAAAAACGAGAGTCGCCTCGAGCCAAGGACCAGCACGGGGAGTTAGACGAGTGGAGGTCTGGGGAGGTGAGGGGACATGTGTTTCGACTTAATCAGAAAGATGGGCGTCCCGGCGACAGCCCGGGCTCCACTGAAGACCAGCAGTGAATTGTGGTCGCTAAGTCGACATGGTGTTCCCGGTCTTTTTCCTGATAAGTTGCATTTTATCGGCTCTACTTGCCGCGACTGAGTCCAGTTGCGATCATGAGAACAGATAACGACAGCATAAGCGCACGCTCCGGAGCGTGTGCTACAGGTCAAGGAAGGAAACAAAGGGAATTACAAATACAACTTGCATTTTCTGAGTCAGAGAGGTTTATCGCGAAGCATCGAAGCTATCTAATCTCGTTATGTGTATAAAATGTAGCAATGAAAAGGTACAATATGCTGTATCAAGGTTCAGTAGCATCACATTCGCAATAAGCATGAGACTGCGACTGTTTCTGTCACGATTTTTTCCCCGTTTAAAAAAAAAAAATGTAGTCCGAATGTTTGGTATGGATGGATTTCCGAGGTCAGGACCCACGCTAAGCAGAGCTTGTTGCGCAGGTCCTGACCTCACCACCCGATCGCGCAATTCCTGTTGGCCGGCAGAATTTAGAGACGAAAGTTGAACGTGCCCGACATACCTGGACACGGTCCGCCCCGCCCTCTGACATCACCTGACCTTGAGTGCGACCGCTGCAGGTCCGCATCACGATCCGCATCTCATTAAGAAAGGCATCAGATTTGACCAAATATTGGCGAGCACAGCCGAACAGCAGAAGGGATCTAGTTCGCTGACCCGATCATGTCAACAAATGTTTATTTGTTTATTGAACAAATTTCATCCACAACGGAGACATATTAACCGGAAACACTATCCGTCTAACCCAACACACTGTGATACGAGTTGCCACAACCAGAGCTGGTGAACAGCTAGGCATTGGTTAACCTACATTATCTGCATATAGCTAATCGCGAATAACATTTCACTTGGGAAGTCCTCAATGACTCATGAAACAGTCACCCAAGACTGGATATTTATCGCTTCCACCGTATCCATTCCAACTGTCTTCGGGTAGGCTGCGCGTGATGCGCTTCAAAGGGTTCACACTGCTTCCGCTGTTTTGTTGCCGGTTAATCAGAGCAGCGGCTCCCGCATCACCGAGTCACATCAAAGTGGATCAGATCATCACAGACACTAAGTGACAGGTTAACCCAGATCCCGGAGCTCAGCCAAGCAGCGCCAAAGTGACTTAACCGGATCATCGGGACGGAAAGGATCGAACTGGCCGCGTCTTACTCGACTGAGCAGCCGCCAAGCTGCTCAGCTCGCTACATTGCATATTTATTTAAGGCCGGATTTCATCCGAATGCTTCAGGAGGAAATCCAGAGGAGACCTGTACACAGGGGCGTCGCCGAGCATTTTTGAGGGTGTGCGTGTGTGTGTGTGGGGGGGGGGGTCGGCTGAAATGACGAAAAAAAGGTACCCGCATCTTTTTCCGTGTATTTAAGCATTTTTTCCCGTGCCTTTGCAGCATTTTGTATGTGGATTTTCATGTATAGTAGGTACTTGTTATTTAGCGCTGCCAAGCGGCGCGAAGTGTTTTACGGGTTTTCCTGATAAAACCCAGACATATAGGCGGTGGGCCAATGGCCGGCCATGCAGAGGATAAGAAGCTAAACAAATGCTATTAATTCAATTCAGCGTTACGAGGAACCGAATACGATGCACACGATTCGTTATGATGATGGCCACTGATGTGACGCCGCGAAGCGGCGTGAAAATGTTAATTTTAGGTCGTGGAAAACGCAATTTTACTATCGGAACCAGACCGTGAGTGGAGCCAAGCCTCGCGCGGGTAATCCCTTCTCCTGGTTGCACATCTCGGTATGATGAAAAATATTTAAATGAAGCTATTTGTTTCATATGCCTCGGATAGTAAATCACGATGACCGGTGGCAATCAGCACTCAATAGTATATATGATAATAATAACTGTATACATATTACATATGTACCGAACTGTAACAAACAACTGGTAACAGTGCAAATGGTTTGAAAGCAAAGGGTAGAACGATTTTTCCGCGCATAATGGTTCCTGTGGATCCGGAGGAGCCATGGGGGGGGGGGGGTGGCTTGGAGAGATGGTCCTGGTCCCCACTATTAGCTCTTCGGTCCAGCAAGTTGGGCACCGCTGGAGCAGCTTCCGGGTGCCGATGTCCGCGTCGTTGCGTTCGCGTCGCCTTTTTTGGAACTCGGCAGACTAGCTAAACATGTAGCCCGCTTGAAAGTTCATATTTTATGAAGGGAGTGGGCCCTGGTGGAATTCATTTTCCCATTTTCCAAATTTGTATAAGCAATTGCGAAACTTGTGTTATGCCGCGAAGCGGCGCGAAATTTGAATTTTTGTACTGTGGATAGCTGTATTTTGACTGCTGCAAAGGCAATTTTTACGATAAATTGTTAACTTTCCCCACAAAAAGTGTGTGTGTGTGGGGGGGGGGGGGGGAGGGGCAACCACCCACCTTCTGAGAGAGTGGGGGAGGTCCGGTTCCGCCCCCTCCCTCCGTCGGCGACGCCCCTGCATGTTACGGATGAAATTTCCTTAGTTTTCCTTTCGGAGCAGCGGTGTGTCGAAGGAAAAACGAAGGAAATTTCATCCGTCACTGACTGAGCCCATTTCCACGTCGCAGGGGTGTAGGATCCTATTCAAGCTTGGCCCGCTTCAGCCGCCCCCGCCCCCCCCCCCCCCCCCCCCCCCCCCGACTTGGCATCGGCCCCCCAACTTCGACGAGGAAGTGGGTCAAATCCGGGGAGAAATCTGTATTTGTGTGGATTTTGATGGTACTTTAAGCGATTTTTTCTAGCTCAGCCCCCCCCCCCCAAAAGAAAAACTTTTATGGAGAAGCTACGCCCCTGCCATGTCGTATTTTTAATAGGAATTACATGATAACTGGAATCAGCTTCCGCCATAAAAAGTGGGGGGGAGGGGGTCGGCCGCCATAAAAAGTGTGTGTGTGTGTGGGGTCGACTCCCCCCCTTTTTAATAAGTGAGGGGGGGGGGGGTCGCGACCCCCTTAACCCCCACGTCAGCGACGCCCCTGCCTGTAAATATACAAGTGGACCAATATGCCAGCAAATCCTGAAGACGAGCAGTCGACAACCCTACTCACATGATTTGCAGATAAATGGCCACCGTTGAGGCCTAATTAGTTCATAGTCATTACAAGACATTGCCATTATGCACGTACAATAGATACAAAGCACAGATGCCTCAAGGATTTGTCAAATGGCATCCGTGATGCCTATATGGCGAGGCCTATATGCCTATATGCCGTGATGCCTATATGCGGTTACATCATAGAGATTAGCTATTGCAGCAGAGAAACCCCGCCAGGGACTAAAGGTTTAGTCATGAGCTGCCACTCCCCTGAGGAAAGTACAGGGAATGGTGACCCGATTCGGAGGAGAAGGTTCAAGGCACGTCAAGGCACCAGCTGGCTGACGCTCCCCAACATACGCCAATCGAAAGGCACACCTCAGAAAGGCACACCTCAGAAAGGCACACCTCAGAAAGGCATACCTCAGAAAGGTACACCTCATAAAGGCATACCTCAGAAAGGCACACCTCAGAAAGGCACACCTCAGAAAGGCACACCTCAGAAAGGCACAGCTCAGAAAAGAACACCTCAGAAAGGCACACCTCAGAAAGGCACACCTCAGAAAGTCGCGCCTCGTGTGCCTCTCGTGTGCCTTGTCGTCCCTGGACAGAAGCGAGGGATTCCCCCATGGCGAACTAGATATACGATCGGTGAATGACGCCCGTTCAAGGGGATTTCAGGAAAACCGTGCGAAATTTTCCAGCAGAATTCTCATATAACGACGACAGGCAGTGAAACTAATAACAACACTGCATAGGCGAGGTCAGCAGGCTGCAGCTGTTGCGTCCGTCTTTCGTCACATAATCTCACAAGAGTATCAACGGCAAATTCCGAATAGTCTGTCCTTAGCAGCGGCGCAGGAAAAGGACAGCTAATGTCCTCAGAAGAGGCACAGGGGTACGACAGCCTCCCTCCATGACTGAGGAGGGCTGTGTGCGATCCTGTTCCGCGAGCAACCGTCGCTCTCACCTTCTGCGGCGCCATCAGCTGACGGTGAACGCTGGGCAGTTGTCTGCCGAGCGGCAGCCGCGTGTTGAACACATAGGACGGCGGACGGGTGGGCTCCAGACCCGCGCTGTACCCGAACGGGTCCACGTCGTTCAGGAACTGGATCCGGCACGTCACGTAGCTGATCTTCATGACGACCAGTCGGCGGGGTGATCAGTCACACGCAGTCCCTGATCAGTGATCAGTCTTCCGTCACCGTCACCGTCACGTCACGTCACGGTGGCGAGCAGCCGAGTGCCAGCACTGACCGAGCCTCTTCTCAAGTAGCCGGGCACATTTCAAAGTGTCCTCGGACGAGGCGCAGGATAATGGGCCGTGTCCAGTCTCGCACACTTTGCGTCTTCTCCAACCCGAAACTCCTCACTCCGAAGCCCGAAAATGTGCCGTCCACTCTCGCCCAAGTCCGTGCGCCGAAGCACCAGAGTGCGACCCAAGTCCGGACCTATCACTGCGTCACTGCCGTTACATGCACCTGGCGGAAGGCGGCGTGCAACTGGCGGGCTGGGACCCGACACCTCGGCGGCCGCTCGCCACCACGCTGCACGGCGCGCCGGTCAGCTGACGACTGGCACAGCAGCAGAAGACAGCGAGGCGGGCCCACACCGGCACACTCCGGCCGCCGATCCAGGCCGCCGCAGCCGCCCCAGCCGGGCATGCGCACTACAGTCACACCGCTCAGGTGGGCGGGCGGCGGCGGCGGCGGCGAGGAGGCAATAGACACCGGCAACAGTCTGTTGCTGTCGCTCTAGTGCCGAGCTTATCAATCATACCGTGTGGACCCGGCTACGATTGGAGTAGCTGATTGCAACGGTGGCCCGGTGCGGACAGCTGACTGAGAAACTGACTGAGAAACTGACTGAGAAGCCGACTGAGAAGCCGACTGAGAAGCCGACTGAGAAGCCGACTGAGAAGCCGACTGAGTGACATGAGGTCACCGGTCCGGGAGAAGGGAGGAGAGAAACCGACTGAGTGACATGAGGTCACCGGTCCGGGAGAAGGGAGGAGAGAAGCCGACTGAGTGACATGAGGTCACCGGTCCGGGAGAAGGGAGGAGAGAAGCCGACTGAGTGACATGAGGTCACCGGTCCGGGAGAAGGGAGGAGAGAAGCCGACTGAGTGACATGAGGTCACCGGTCCGGGAGAAGGGAGGAGAGAAGCCGACTGAGTGACATGAGGTCACCGGCCCGGGAGAAGGGAGGAGAGAAGCCGACTGAGTGACATGAGGTTACCGGCCCGGGAGAAGGGAGGAGAGAAGCCGACTGAGTGACATGAGGTCACCGGTCCGGGAGAAGGGAGGAGAGAAGCCGACTGAGTGACATGAGGTCACCGGTCCGGGAGAAGGGAGGAGAGAAGCCGACTGAGTGACATGAGGTCACCGGTCCGGGAGAAGGGAGGAGGACCAAACGTGCCGATGTCTCAGAAGGGCTCCGCACCTAGGTTTCTGTCGTATAGACATAGTGAACAATACCTACACGGCATGGAAGATGTGTTGCGAAGTTATCCGTTTGCGATTGAAGAATCGGAAGTCACCTAAATGTACCGTTTCTACAAATGATTGTTGTGAACGCTATGCGATCACGTAGAACACAGCGAAATGACGAAAAGCGCACTTCTTTATCTCATAATATCTTATCATAAAGTGTTGTTCCGCAGTACACATCGAATGACGAAAAGGTTCCAAGAAGATCAACCCATATACAGATTATATATATATATATATATATATATATATATATATATATATATATATATATATATATATATATATATATATATATATATGTATATATATATATATATATATATATATATATATATATATATATATATATATATATATATATATATATATATATATATATATATATATATATATATATATATATATATATATATATATATATATATATATATATATATATATATTCAAAGCAATCGTTACATCATCAATACCATGCCGGTTTCGAATGTGATACACATGTTTAAGAGATAAATAATTAGTGCATTTTGCAGTGACTCGTTTCCGATGTACTTCATCGATGCTATAAATGTCCTCGCTCATATCATGGGGATCGGAGTTTGTTGCCAGGGTTCCATCCAGAGCCACAATGCACGTCAAGTTGAGACGAGATGACAAAGGTGTGTACTCTGCGTGGGAGTATTGTATACATCATAGTGCATTGTGTATTGTCCTCAGGGCTGCTGGAATGACAGAAAATGACGCAAACGCGCCATTTGCTATTGGAAATCACTAATCAGCATTGGAACGGAACAGCGCCTATTGTGTTTTCCATTCATGGAGCGAACGTAAACTGCAGCCGTCTAAAGCTGTGACAATATAATAGGTACACACCGTCACAGGCATGTCAAAATGTCAAATGATTGGTCAGATAGCATTACTAAAAACACTGGCGGGCCCAGGACAGCCACAAAAAGTTGGTTGGGGGTTATGGCCATATGACAAGTAATGACAACAAAACAAAGTATAACGATATGCTCACATGTACCACTTATCCATCACCGTAAACGCTGACAAATAAAACGAAAATAATCCGACGTCTTATACCAATTGGAGAAACATATGAGAAACATAACCTACCATCATTTCTATATGTGACGATAAAAGAAAATATACTAGAGTAATGCATGCTCTTCTTGCGAGAGGACATCATACTCTTCTCTCCTTGTGTGCAATCATTCATGTGATTTTTCACATTTCATGTCAGCTTAATTTAATTCCCTCCGAATGCCCGCGGCAGCCAACAGCAGCATACGAACTCAGTCCACAAAAGCGCCACTGCGTAACTGATTTCCGCCACCCGCAGTAGTAGGCAGGTTCAGTGTGGCAATCCAGCGGGGGCAGTACGCGCCACGCGGATCTCCGATTACCGTGCCGCGGGCTGGTAAGACACTGATACGGCTGAGGCTTACCAGGCTCTGATTACACACCGCGTGGAGCGCTGGTGGTAAGCTATCGATATTTCACCTGGCACGGGTGTGAGCTAGGATCAATCAATGTCAGCGCGATTTAAAATTTGAGTCGCCAGCGATGCATCACCAGAGCGAGACAAGCGAAGCGACAACTATGGGCAAAATTGGATTGCTGGATCACAATCGCTTTAAAGGAAATAGTTCACCTTCAACATGGGTTTTGAACTGAAATAGCAGTTTTGTAGCCCGTGTTGATAAATCCTTATCTGGAACTTTTCTTGGCTGAAAAGACTCTCCAGCGGAAGATATTTGATTTTTTGGCG
>JAXIVJ010016860.1:0-27696 GCA_036785665.1 Chirona hameri | reverse complement strand
ATATATATATATATATATATATTATATATATATATATATATATATATATATATATATATTGTAAATATATACATATATGGATGAAATTCAAGCATGCTTATGACTAGATCAGGATAAATACTACAGCAGAGCACATACAAATGTGATATTTAAAACCACTAGCGGATCCGCTCGTGTTGTCGCTGACGTTCTCTTTAGAGGTGCATGCGGCCATGCCCCCCCCCCCCCACAGACAAATTGAAATCGGAGCAAAATGAACCACCGTTCTGGATCCGCCAATGTTTAAAATCACGTGCAATGCCTTTATAATGAGATCAATCACACATATTTTATATAACACATGTTTCACACCCAGGAAAATACACAACAGAATGTGAAAACAAATTGCATGACATCAACGCTTGTGCCGGGGAAGCCCCAGATAGCCGACTACAGGAGCCCTCTTCTGCTGCTGCTGTGCCGACTATTGCTCATCCTAAGATACATACCAAGTTAATCCCTTGTCAAGCACCCCCGGGACTGGACCAACGCCACGCTTAGTAACAATATAAATGCAGAAGGCCTCACATGCGCCAGTCACAGTACAACGGCAGCAGACCCGATCGGACTTGCACTATTCAACACACAGCAGTCGCCGCCAAGCTGTCCAGGCTCCACCGCTTCAGCGCAACAGCCGGATGCAGAAGAATACAACATGAACCAATCACTTGTATGTACAAAGTTCTGCAAATAACCAATGAGTACATACAAAATTATCTAAACACAGTGTCGACAAATTCAGCCAGTTAGGTGTCGAGGATGTATATTACGAGCGAGGACGAAGGCCGAGCGAAGTCTTACCAAACTTGCGGGGAAAACAATATTGAGCGGCTGATTATGAAATATGAAGAGAGCAAAATTCTTTAGACCAAAAAAGTCCAGAAATTGACAAAAATTCCAAGGCTGTTAACACGACAATGACTGCTCACAGAACTGACAAAAATTAAATAATTCAATTATAAATACATTCCACTAACTAACCAGAAACTGGAATATAAAGCGAGACGCGGACCAATAAATACCCTGCCGTCGGTGACGAAGCATGCCACTCACGGTAGATAAAATACTATGCCACTGCACGGGAGTGAATGCAAAGGCTGTACAAATCTGTATTATTCTTGATTGAAACACGAACGCCATACTTGCCGCGAATGTCGTGCATCCATATTTGGTATATTATTCCAAATATGGTAGCGACCTTCATTTGTTGGTATGTTTTCTAGTTTTTATAGTATATTTTTAGTATATACTAAAAAAAACTTTGGAGTACCCAGTGTTCTATTGCCCTGCCCTAACCTAAATGTAAAATTTCTGTTCATTAGGTCCAGTAGTTTCGAAGATATAAAAAAGGGATCCGCACGTGCCCACATGCCATGTAACTTCCGATTCATCATGTGGAATATTGCTAGGGTTTCAGTCGGGAGCAGCACACCAAATGTCGCCATAATCGGCCTAGTAGTTTCTGAGATACAACATAGGAGTGTAACCCGACACCCTTATTTCTTGCACGTGCTCACGTGCGCTCAAGCCTCAAGTTTAAATTGCCATACAACATATGGGGCATCATTTGCTCTTAGCGAACGCCAAATGTGGTCCAGTTTGATGAAGCGATTCTATCATTAGGCGCGATTTTCCTCTTCAAATTATTTTAAGTTTTCGAAAATAGCACGCGCTATACGCAAGTTATTACTTGAATTACTGGAGCGTCCCAGAGTGGCGCACACTGGTTCAACATTGAGTGAATTATTGCCCAAAATGTTGTCCATTGTCGCTGACGTTCTCTTTAGAGGTGCACAGTCGGGCGGTTAAACCACGGTTGACCGCGGTTAACCGCGGGTACGGGCGGTTACGGTTGCATTTTCCGCTGAAGGTCACGGTTACGGGCGGTTACGGCTGCACGAGGTTACGGTTGCACGAGGTTACGGTTGCGGTGATTTTATTCCGCGGCTGAATTTGACGTTAAAATATTAACAATAAAGACGACATTGCGTAGACCTTGCAGAAAACAGAATTAGGGTAAGATGGGGCAACACCCGGGGTAAGATGGGGCAACAACAACACCATTAGGGTAGATGGGGCAACATCCGGGGTAAAACGCCTCACCAAGATATCTCGGAATTTAAAAGGTTCCGGGTAAAAATATTCTGCTATACAAACAAGCAACATATGGTCGGTGAACTCATAGAAGGCGACATAATTTCTGCGGCGCTTTCCAGAGATATAAGTAAAAGTCTGTTTTTGGAACGTTTTCTGTTATTTCAGTACTGAAATGGACCAGGAGCATTCTTTCTCTCAGCACTTTTCTTCCAGATAATTCAAGCCAACTGAAATGTCAGAATCTGATGCAAGAAAAGGTCTATTGCTCATGTATGGGTTCATGTACGTGTTTGGGCTTGGCTCACTTTTCATCGAAAGCACGCAATGGGGTAAAACGCCCCTTTCGTCTTGGGGCCAGACCCCTTTCGTCTTGTCTTGTGCTTAACCGTTGATGACCTATTGTGCCTAAACTGTTCAACTGATTCAAATAATGGACATAGGCCCAGCGAATGCATATTTAAAGAGTCTTTGATTGTTGTTTTTTCGTTTGTTCCCAGCTATCATAGTTCCCGAGATATTTGGGGAAATCTGAGACAGATTCCAGGAGTTACCATGGTGACTTTTGACTACCTCTGTTGACCTAAGTATTGACCTGAGCCCAAAAATTACAAATATTTTCCACATTAATTCCGACGAGCTATCGAACGGCATTTTTGGTTTTCGCCTACTCTTCATAGGAGCCAAGCTCGAGGGGATGGGCGTTTTGCCCCATCGACAGGGGGCGTCTTGCCCAGGGGGTGGGGCAATACGCCCCTTTTGCAGGCTCCTCGAAAATCGTCGCCTACAAATTTGTTAACTAAAGAAGGTATAATTAGGCGATGCAGAATACAAGCCAAATCTCCAACGATGTGAAAATTCTATCACTCGCCGCCTCCGTCAAATAGGAAACGATATTTTCAGCAAAATGCATCTAATATTTTGCCTTGCCCCATGCTACCCTATGCCACACTTAAATATATAACATCCGTTCAATCAAACAGCCATCAACACAGAAACTAAGCGGCCAACGGCAGGAAAGCTACACGAAAGGTATGTTGCCAAGATTATTATCACATTTGTTTGTGAGTACCTATTTGAGTTTTTGCGTTCCTGAAGCTCTTCAGTATCCATGCATTTTACCTATTTCACGAATTACCCTTTTCCAGTTATGACTTGTTATGCTCAAAATGACACCGTTATTGAACATTCAACAGGTACGTTTGTTACGTTTTGAAAAGTTATTAAAAAAACATGATTGGTACATGCGGTTACAGGCGGTTACAAAATTCGTTTGCTGCGGTTACGGGCGGTTACGGATTTGAGCCTTACGGTTACGGCGGTTGCAGATTTGAGCCCTACGGTTACGGGCGGTTACGGATTCGATCCTCATGGTTATGGGCGGTTGAGTTTGCAATTTTGTTAACCGTGTACACCTCTAGATCCCTTCTCCTGAGACGTGTCCACTCAGGAGAACGTCGTGGTCGACGCTGTCGAACGCCTTTGAAAGATCATACGTCGTTACCGACGATGCAAGACCTCTGTCGCTGTTAAGAGCAATGCGCTCGACAGCATCAAGTACAGCATCCTCAGTGGAGTGTCCTTGCTTATACGCGTACTGGGATGGGCTCAGTAGGTTGGCAGAGCTCAAATAGACTGTCAGCTGACTGTATACAACCTTCTCTAATATCTTCGATAGCGCGCTAAGTAGCGCGATTGGCCTATTGTTAGAGGAATCTGAGGGTCACCGGTCTTGGGTATGGGCACGACACATGCGGTTTTCCACTGCCTCGGGAACACATTCATCATCAGCGACAGGTTAACCAGGCGCAGCAGATGCGGACCCACAACTGCGAAGCACTCGCGGACCGCAAATAGCGGCACCTCGTCCAGCCCGACCGCTTGCGACGCACTCATCCTCTGGATGCAGCGGGATAGTTCAGGCAGAGTGGCCGGCCTGAGCTCGAATGTCAGCGGCGCACACGGTCGACGGCCTGGGGTTCTCACGACCAGCAGCGACAGCGTCCGTGAGGTCGGCCGCGATGCGAGGCCCTACGTCGGCAAAGTGCCGATTTAGCTGTCAGCTGCCGGCACTGTCTCCTCCGGACTTGTCACGGGAACGCCGGCCGGCGTCGCGGTCGCCGTGGCGCATCTCTTGAAGGTCGGCCAGAACCTGCGGCGGTCCTCCTGAGGTCATCTCAGCGCCGGTCTAAGAGGGCGCTTCTCCGGTCTAAAAAGGCGCTTCTCCGGTGTGAGAGGACTCTTAGTCGGTAAGAGAGGGACATCCGCTTCTTATAAAGTATCATCAATCGAAATAAGAGGCTCATCGTTCGCCGTCCGGTCTAAGTGGTACATCGACCGGTAGGAGAGGGCCCTTTCCAGGCCTGGAAAGGCTTTACAATATATGCTAGTCTGACAAGGTCCTTATGAGGTCTGAGAGAGGGAGTCCGAGAGAACCTTTGCAATACCAGAGAATGTCATAGCCTTATCTAAGAGGACCATTGTCAGGCCTGAGAAGGCCCTGTGCCAGTTTGAGAGGACTCTCGGTTTTTCTGAGAGCTATTAGGCGGCTGGAAGCTCAGCCGTTCGACACAAGGGTAAAACTCATGTAACTTTATTTTTGCATTAAGAACTGATTTAAAACAAACTTCTTTGTAACTATTCCTGTAAGTTTATATACAATCAGGAAATGTGTTATTTGTTGTCCGTTTTCGGTCGTTTGGTAAAGCCATGACGCTGATAAGGGCATCCTTGGAACGTCCCTGTTCGGCCCCCCGCCCCCCTATCGTTTTGAAGATGAAAAAATCAGCACCGCTGCCTCAGGGGCACCTAAGTTGACCTGGAAGACGGAAGAGGTGGTCAGCAAAAAATGTGACATGGGTCTGTGCATTTGGCATAACAATTAAAATGGTTGATCTAGTGAAAGCTTATAAAATGTAGCCATTTTTGTGGGTTTATACGCGTTGCCATTTTTCCTAATGCCTTATAATGGGGAGGTCACAAAACCGACCTGATTTTAGGTCACCGATATAAAAAAGCGATGGGCCGGATGGGCCCGACAGGGTAGACGCGACGGACGCGACGATGGATTTCCCATGACGGTGAATGCCACGACGGATTCCCCATGCCATCCTGTTCTTAAGGCCTAAGGCTACCAAATTTGACTGTTGGTATTTTCAAAAGTTATTTAGGTACCGTCTTATCAGACACGGTGAGAGGTCACTGAGCAACAATTAATTATGCATGGGTCATTAGGAATTAGCTAAACTAACATAATACCTACTGAAATAATTAACTTGATCTAATTCATATTTATTGAATAGGAAGCATTTGTATATTTTATCATTGACTTATAATGGGAAGGTCAATAAATTGGCCTTACCTTAGGTCTTTTTGGAGGTTAGGTCACGTGACCTGACCTGGTGACCTGACCTGGAATGACCGGGGGTAAAACAATCACACCATGTGGTTAATGGATGCCTGAACATTGTTATCTTTTATGAGGTCCTGATGGTGAGGTAGGGTAAGGCGGCCACTCGGAGCAAATGGTGACCGTCTTACCCCACATACGACACAAACGGTTCAGAACTAATTTTATCGGACGGCATATTGAATCAAGATTCGCCCAGCATTGCAAATCAACACTGACGGCGTAAGCAATTACCACAGTTGAAGTCCACAGAAAGTGTTTACAAGTTCGAGTACACGAAGGTTTACAGAATAGAATAGAAATAGTTCCAACCGAGAGGGTTATGTTCGAGAAAAAAACAAATTATGAATTAACTACGGGGAGAAAGCTCACCTGACTTTGCTTGGGCCGAGGGGCCGAAAAGGGAAATTATAGTACTATTTTTCCACTCGTAACGTTAGTGCGTTTGTGCTACAAAGAGGGTGTCCGTCTTACCTTGCGTCTTACCTACCCTGGCCGCTTTGCCCCACTCTCCCCTATTTATATTTTTCACCATCATTCACCTACTTTTACTTCAATGTGCGCTGCTCTGGTACGCTCAAGTAATTCAAGTAATAACTCGCGTATAGCGCGTGCTATTTTCGAGAAGGAAGGGTAAGTCAACTTTCAACTTAAAATAAATTGACTATAGTAAGTTGACGAGAAAACCTCACCGGCGATTCGCGCCCGCTCAGTAATTACACCAGCAAGGCGTCGTAGTTGGCGATGAACGAGCGAGCGCGAAGGAAATGTATGGGGAATTTCAACTCGATCGAGCAAGTAGTTTCTGAGATACAAAAAAGTGTGCTCACGTGCGTACGTGCAAAGGCACCCACCTTTGACATGTGGGAAAGTGGGGACTGAGAGGTTGAGGAAAGTGGGGCTGAGACCACACACCAAATTTGAACACAATCGGCTCAGCCGTTCCAGAGATATAGAATAGGGGTGTGCACGTGCGCACGTGCAAAGCCACCCCACCCCTGACTTGTGGAAAGGCGGTGGCTGAGAGGTCCCTAACCACACACGAAATTGTCACATAATCTGTCCAGCCGTTGCGGAGTTATTGCGAGAAAATACTTTTCAACACCCCTCACGAGGCACGCGCCACGCGCAGTGGTAGTCACCCACATGAGTCAGCACTGGTCTCAACCAAGGGTAGGTTGGATGGGTCTGTTCAGCCAATAAGTCCGCTTGTCAATCGGACGTGCGGTGGCTGAGATATGAGCTTCTCAAAAGCGTCGCCACGGGCCGGGCCGGGACGGGCCGCTCATATTCAGATTTTGTTCCCATATACCACGGAAGGAAGAGCGATAATTAGTGTATTTTGGGTGTCACGACGCCCATGAAACACCTTTTCTAGTGTACTGGCAGTCAATCATAAAGTGACACCTAGAAACAAGTGTTACTTATCCGACAAGTGTTACTTATCGGTGTATTTAGGGTGTCGTGACACGTCTATGCGTAGTGTGTCGGTGACGATTACCATATGCCGGGGATATCAAAATACATTGGCCCGTGAGGTGTGGTATAACGCGGTAAAAGAAAATGTCCTAGAGCAAATTTATTTTACCAGAGCGCGTAAAAACAGTGTGGGTGTGATAAAAACCTGACTGGTATTTCGAAAGCTTTGTCTACGTCGCTTCCAAGGCTTCTTCAATTTCATCGAAGTCAAAGCCTAAATCAAAATTTGGTATTTCTCTCTCCGGTAAGGACTTAGTCATGATTGGAAAATATATGACAAAAAACATTGAATGACGTACGCGGCATATGGTAAAAATCATACCGCACTCGGCCCAAGGTAACTTAATAACTCACTCGGCCGGCATACATTTTCAAGACTTCTGTGCTTTCTTGAGTTTTTGACAGACAGAATTTTTGACAGACACGAGGCCGAAGGCCGAGGCCTTCGGCCTCGTTCAAAAATCAAGAAAGCACCTCGGTCTTGAAAATGTATTTACACCGGCCTCATGCAGTAATATATACTACCATCGCATCGCGTGGGTACCCACTCCTTAAAGAGAGTGTGTCTACTGTTTTGGAATGTCAAACATATTTGTATTTCGGTAAGAAGCTATTGGTTTGATTGTTGGATACGATACAATTCACATCCAGAGACCCTTTAGTTGAATTTTCACTTAAATTCCTTTTGCATATTTTTTGTTTCGATATCGATAAAACGATCGCCACTATAATCAAAGGGAAGAAGATGTTATGTAAAACGGCGCACCTAAGACAATAAACTATCTATACGAACCATGTTAACAAACCGTCGAAAAGCAAAATGGGCGTCGAGGCTCTGTGCGGCAGAGCTGCTATCAGCGCTCACGAGCTGTTTTGTCGAAGTGCTATTGGCCTGCGCCAACGATATGCTAGCGAATTTGTATCGATATTTCGATATTAGCAATGCTTCTAGTAGTGTAGACTCTTTGGGGTCTACACGACCACTGGCGGATCCAGGGGGGGGCATTTAGGGCGGCCGCCCCCCCCCCCCAAGCCCAAAGTGGCCTGTTTGGCCCCCCAAAAGGTTCACTCAAAAAGTGATCGTTAATGACTTAACGATACCTTATTTTTTATCTTTGTGATAAAAGTAATTCTTTGGTGAAAAAATATGGAAGTAATTTGGTAGCAATCGACATAGGCAAAAGAAACATTAGTGGCGCAAGACACAATCCGAAGGCAAGGACATATATAAGCCTTGTCTGAAGCACGGTAAATACAAGGCCATATATAGGAGGTAGAGTCGTCCGGCGATTCTGTGTGATCATGACGTCAGAGCGTGACGTCATGTGGATCCATCGGCCTCCTCCGCCATTGCAGTTAATGCTATTTCGGGAGAAATAAATATCATCTAACTCGGAAAGTAAAAATGTTACGAAAAAGGAAAAGACAGCGTTGAAAAGCTCAAAACAAGGCAAATCGAAATCTTCTGGATCATTTTAGGCTCAGATCAATATTGAGGTCACTAGAGGTCATCAAAGGTCAGGGCCTTGTTTACGGTCCCCCTGCGGTTCGGCGGTCACCAGCTGAGGCTCTAAGCCCCGCCCCTTCGATGAAATTTTGATTTGACCTAAACCACATGGAATTTGTATGAATCGACGTGTTCTGACGAGGCGAACACGATGACATCAAAATCATTGCTGTATCTATATTTGTCAAAAAGTTATTTGCGAAAAACAGTTTTAACCGACTGCAGACATGCGCCAGAATTGACTACTGGGGTGACGTCATAAGTAGAAGTGGACACGTTACGGAGATAGGGATGACACCCCCTGGGTAAATATAATACTTCTGAAGGTAAGTTTGGCCATGTGCGTCAAGTTAGCGTCGTATTCGTATTCGTTTTCAGCGTCGAGTTTCCATTTTCCCCAAACTTAGCATATGGGTAGATCTTATCGAGTTATGCACGAATATGCAATCCTTTTTGACCTAGGACAGATGGTTTGACCTCCAGAGATCACTGAAATGTCATCGCACGGGGTACCCTCTAATTGTTTCGTTTACCGTCCGATTTAATCGCAAAGGGGCTCAAACGACTCGCCGGCACCCCAGCTTGCGTCAGAAAAAAAAATCACCTAGAGGTCAAAGGTCCAGGTCACGGGGACGAATACGAGATTTTAAGCTTCGATACCAGCTTGTGTACCCGATAGTTTTTACGTTTACCGTCCGATTTGCTCGCAATGGGCAAAAAGGGACTCGCCGGCACGTTAGCTTGCGTCAGGAAAAACAAAAAGTCATCCAGAGGTCAAAGGTCAAGGTCACGGGGACGAATACGAGATTTTAAGCTTCGGTACCAGCATGGTGTACCCTCTAGTTTTTTCGTTTACCGTCCGATTTGCTCGCAATGGGCAAAAAGGGACTCGACGGCACCCCACCTTACGTCAGGAAAAAAATCACCTATAGGTCAAAGGTCAAGGGCACTGGGACGAATACGAGATTTTAAGCTTCGGTACCAGATTGTGTACCCTCTAGTTTTTTTCGTTTACCGTCCGATTTGCTCGCAATGGGCAAAAAGGGACTCGCCGGCACGTTAGCTTGCGTCAGGAAAAACACAAAGTCATCCAGATGTCAAAGGTCAAGGTCACGGGGACGAATACGAGATTCTAAGCTTCGGTACCAGCTTGTGTACCCTCTACCTTTTTCGTTTACCGTCTGATTTGCTCGCAATAGGCAAAAAGAGACTCGCCAGCACCCCAGCTTGCATCAGGAAAACAAAACATCACCTAAAGGTCAAGGTCACGGTGACGAATACGAGATTGTAAGCTTCGGTACCAGCATGTGTACCCTCTAGTTTTTTTTCTCGAGATTTTAAGCTTCGGTACCGAAGCTTAACATCTCGTATTCGTCCCCGTGACCTTGACCTTTGACCTCTAGGTGATGTTTTGTTTTTCCTGACGCAAGCTAACGTGCCGGCGAGTCCCTTTTTGCCCATTGCGAGCAAATCGGACGGTAAAAGAAAAAACTAGAGGGTACACAAGCTGGTACCGAAGCTTAAAATCTCGTATTCGTCCCCGTGACCTTGACCTTTCACCTCTAGGTGATGTTTTGTTTTTCCTGACGCAAGCTAACGTGCTGGCGAGTTCTTTTTTGCCCATTGCGAGCAAATCGGATTGTAAACGAAAAAACTAGAGGGTACACAAGCTAGTACCGAAGCTTAAAATATCGTATTCGTCCCCGTGACCTTGACCTTTGACCTCTATGTGATTTTGTGTTTTTCCTGACGCAAGCTAGGGTGCCAGCGAGTCCCTTTTTTCCATAGTGAGCAGATCGGACGGTAAACAAAAAAAACTAGAGGGTACACAAGCTGGTACCGAAGCTTAGAATTTCGTATTCGTCACCGTGACCTTGACCTTTGACCTCTAGGTGATGTTTTGTTTTTCCTGACGCAAGCTGGGGTGCCGTCCAGTACCTGTTTGACCATTGCAAGCAAATCGGACGGTAAACGAAAAAAAAACTAGAAGGTACACAAGCTGGTACCGAAGCTTAAAATCTCGTATTCGTCCCCGTGACCTTGACCTTTGACCTTTAGGTGATGTTTATTTTTTCCTGACGCAAGCTAAGGTGCCGGTGAGTCCCTTTTTGCCCATTGCGAGCAAATCGGACGGTAAACGAAAAAACTAGAGGGTACACCATGCTGGTACCGAAGCTTAGAATTTCGTATTCGTCCCCGTGACCTTGACCTTTGACCTCTGGATGACTTTGTGTTTTTCCTGACGCAAGCTAACGTGCCGGCGAGTCCCTTTTTGCCCATTGCGAGCAAATCGGATTGTAAACTAAAAACTAGAGGGTACACCATGCTGGTACCGAAGCTTAGAATCTTGTATTCGACCCCGTGACCTTTACCTTTGACCTCTAGGTGATGTTTTGTATTTCCTGACGCAAGCTAGGGTGCCGTCAAGTCCCTTTTTGCCCATTGCAAGCAAATCAGACGATAAACGAAAAAACTAGAGGGTACACAAGCTGGTACCGAAGCTTAAAATCTCGTATTCGTCCCCGTGACCTTGACCTTTGATCTCTATGTGATTTTTTGTTGTTTTTTTCTGACGCAAGCTAAGATGCCAGCGAGTCCCTTTTTCCATTGCGAGCAGATCGGACGGTAAACGAAAAAACTAGAGGGTACACAAGCTGGTACCGAAGCTTAGAATCTCGTATTCGTCCCTGTGACCTTGACCTTTGACATCTAGGTATTTTTTTATTATTCGTGACGCAAGGTGGGGTGCCGGCGAGTCCCTTTTTTCTCATTGCGAGCAAATCGGACGGTAAACGAAAAAACTAAAAGGTACACAAGCTGGTACCGAAGCTTAAAATCTCGTATTCGTCCCCGTGACCTTGACCTTGGACCTCTAGGCGATTTTTTGTTTTTCCTGACGCAAGGTGGGGTGCCGGCGAGTCGCTTTTTGCCCATTGCGAGCAAATGGGACAGTAAACCAACAAACTAGAGGGTACACCATGCTGGTACCGAAGCTTAAAATCTCGTATTCGTCCCCGTGACCTTGACCTTTGACCTCTGGATGACTTTTTGTTTTTCCTGACGCAAGCTAACGTGCCGGCGAGTCCCTTTTTGCCCATTGCGAGCAAATCGGACGGTAAACGAAAAAAAAACTAAAGGGTACACAAGCTGGCACCGAAGCTTAAAATCTCGTTTTCGTCCCCGTGACCTTGACCTTTAACCTCTAGGTGATGTTTTGTTTTACCTGACATAAGCTGGGGTGCCGTCGAGTCCCTTTTTGCCCATTGCAAGCAAATCGGACGGTAATCTAAAAAACTAGAGGGTACACAAGCTGGTACCGAAGCTTAAAATCTCGTATTCGTCCCCGTGACCTTGACCTTTGACCTCTATGTGATTTTTGTTTTCCTGACGCAAGCTAGGGTGCGACAGCGAGTCCCTTTTTTCCATTGCGAGCAGATCGTACGGTAAACGAGAAAAAAACTAGAGTGTACACAAGCTGGTACCGAAGCTTAGAATCTCGTATTCGTCCCCGTGATCTTGACCTCTGACCTCTAGGTGATTTTTTGTTATTCCTGACGAAAGGTGGGGTGCCTGTCAGTCCCTTTTTTCCCATTGCGAGCGAATCGGACGGTAAACGAAAAAAACTAGATGGTACACAAGCTGGTACCGAAGCTTAAAATCTCGTATTCGTCCCCGTGACCTTGACCTTGGACCTCTAGGTGATTTTTTGTTTTTCCTGACGCAAGCTGGGATGCTGACGAGTCCCTTTTTGCCCATTGCAAGCAAATCGGACGGTAAACTAAAAACTAGAGGGTACACAAGCTGGTACCGAAGCTTAAAATATCGTATTCGTCCCCGTGACCTTGACCTTTGACCTCTATGTGATTTTTTGTCCGAACCCGCGGGGGGGGGGGGGGGGGGCAGAATCTTCCCCTCCCTGATTTTCTAAATAACCTGAAAACTATGATAGATATCAACGTGAAACTTTCAGTACCTTATCCTGCATCAAGTTTAAGTCTTCTCACCAACTCTAAATTAAATTGATGTAGTATTTTGGGAGATAATGACGTTTTAATGACGTCATATCATGCCATTTTTGGTGAAAAAACGATAAATGTTTGGCAAATCGTAGAAATCAGAGTTTTCAAGCAAATTGGAAATAAAACACGCGAAAAGAAGGGAAAAGACATTTTCTTCAAAATGGCTCTCCGATTTCCGTTTTTTTGTCAACCCCAATTTTGTTTTGTTGTGAATTTGAAAAGTGAATTTCTTATGCTCGAATACCAAAATAAGGTAACCGGCCCAAATCCGCGGAGAAAAAAAAATGAGGGTACCTTTTTGCTACAAAAAGTTGCCCCCCCCCCCCCAAAACCGACGGCTGGATCCGCCAGTGTACACGACAACTTTTTACTACCAGCCAGTTCCTGTGGTCTTTTTTTTGTCAGCAACTAGCGTGAATCTGGAAAAATGAAAGGTATGGCTCGATTCAGAAAATTATGTTCCATAAACCAGTGTCAATAACCCCAAATAAGCGATGTGAGTAGACACACTCCTTTGCATGGCTTGGTTCTTTTGCATGGCTGTTTGTCTATCACTTGCACCATGGCTGCGAAGTCGGAGTCGGAGTCGGAGTCGGAGTCGGAGTCCGAGTCGGGAAAATTTTGCCGACTCCGACTCCGGCTGTCCGATTGGGCAGCACATGGGCAGTATTTGTCAGGTGCATTTTAGTGAACCATCTGCATCGATGGTGATGGCCAAAAATGATGCCCCTTTGACTTAGTTTGCTTCGATTCCCTTAACATTCAATGATTTTCAATCATGAGGTGTGTACCACGGTGGGCGACATAGAACTTAGGGTCTGTCGTCGGATGCAGATCCAAAATGTCACCCTGAAGAATTTAAGTAATGATCACGATAAATCAATTTGTAAAGAAAATCCGGTTTAAAGTGTTTGAACCTTCCTCAGACGATTTAAATGTCTCATTACCGAGCGGGCGCGAATCGCCCGTGAGGTTTCTCGTCAACTTACTGGACAAATTTACATTTGACCCGGCCCGACCCGGCCCGACCCGGCCCGACCCGGCCCGACCCGGCCCGACCCGGCCATACAGACGCTTTTCGGAAGTTAATAACTTTGCAACCACTGCTCCGATTGAGATTGTTTTTTTTTCACTATTGGATAGGTCCATCAAATAAATGTTGTTTTTGGTATAGTGCGTTCTGATAGAGGTGGTACCACAGCGCTTGGTAGTTGGCACACGCGAACGTCGACATGAACAAAAAAGCTTGCAAAAATGATTATTGATCAAAAATGGATGCACTGTTCTAAGCATTGTGATATGTTATGCTTACGCTATGCCGCTAGCCAGCTGACCGTCGCCAGCTGTATCGTGCCCCGCGGGCAGAAGCCTGCCCGCTGGCCTCAGTGTGCGCTCGGCTGCGCCGGAGCTAACGTGTCCGTCTGTTGCCGTACATCTCCACGAGAATACATCGCCTGCCGCTGCATCACGGGTTTGCAGCTCCACAACACCACATGGCGCGGTCGGTACGTGTCTCAGTACCTACAAGTTGTGATTTAAGAAGTTTGCAATTGTTTACTCATCACTGATGCCTCGTCTTTATGTCTGCCCGTAGCGCTACGCCACTGCGCTGGCTGCGTGACCTTGAACTGCGTGACGTCAGCCAGTAACCTCGTGACGTCACGCCACCGGAGCCGATACAGCACAGAGCGGGGCAGCCTAGCTCCCAGGCCGCTGTGGCCGAGTGGTTACGGGCGCTCGGCGTAAGGATCATCCAGAGGTTGTGGGTTCGAGCCCCACGGGCGGCGTGAAATTTTTCCGCGATGGAGTCTAAGGACGTCACTGCAGCACTGCTGGGACTCACTGAGCTGATCAAGAGTCAAGTTCAAGCAGCCAATCAACGCGAAGAAGCTCTGACTCAGCTGATCAGACACCAGGCAGATGTATCCAGTCAGCGAGAAGATCGCCTTGTTGCCATCGCATCGACACAGTCCACAACGGCCACACCAACAGAATCGTCCGGAACACGACCCAGGCTCGCTGCGTCTGCCATCTCAGCCCCTCGCCTGACAAGCGGAGCAAGTCTTCGGGAATTCACCGTGTGGAGAGAACGACTCCAGGACTACAGAATGCTCACCGGACTGCGAGATCTCACCGCGGCAGAGCAGCGAGCGGCGCTGTCCGCCCTGCTTGACGACGAGTGGCACCGCATCGTCAAATATGGCCTCGGAGTACCGGACACAGCCGCTATGGAGGAAGTAACGACGGCCATGGAGAAACATCTGCGCAGCCAGAGAAATGTGATCTTGGATCGCCGCGAGTTCTACACAAGAAACCAAGAACAAGATGAACCGTTCGATGAATACCTCATAGCCATCAAGGAAATATCGCAGTTCTGCGATTTCTGCACCCACTGTTCTGATGAACGCCTACGCGACAGGCTCGTGACGGGTCTACACGACGAAGATACCGTGAAAGCACTGCTGTCTGAAAAGGACCTGACGCTGCAACGCACCGTCGACCTGTGCCGAGCTAGAGAGAACGCTCATGCCAACGCATCAGCCATCGCGTCAGGTCAAATCAACGCAATGTCTGCATACCGCCGCGGCCGAATGAGACGCAACAGCCCGACCAGCACGCGCAACGACCAAGACAGGACGTGCGGCTACTGCGGAGGACCCCCACACCCAGACGGTCAGCGCAACCAGTGTCCTGCCCGTGGCCATCGCTGTACCCAGTGCGGGATTCTTCACCACTTCGCCTCCGTCTGCAGGCGAAGCAGTCAGCCACAGCGGAACAACCGGTACCAGCAGCGTACCAGCAGCGCATCACCAATGCGGCGCACACAGCAGTCTGATCGTCCGTCACCAGACCGCACAGCGCGTCTGATCAGCCTCCGCGTTCGCGGACTCAACTCCCGCCGGACGCCGCAAGTCCGCATCCAAGTAGAACACCGCGGTCGCAGCTGCTCGATGCTGTGGACGCCCGACACTGGAGCCGAAATATCTGCAATGGGCGCACACCAAGCCAAGCTCATCGGCGTCGATCTGTCCGCCCTCGCGCATCCTCCAGAGAGGATAACGGGTGCCGACGGCCGCGAACTTCGGTGCAGCGGGTCGCTGAAGTGCCGAATGAAGCTCGGTGACGTCGCCGCTACCGTCATCGTCTGCGTCATACCTGCCATGAACGGAGCCCTGATCTCATGGCACGACAGCATCGCTCTGGGTCTGCTCCACAGCAGCTTCCCACGTCAGATCACCGGAGCCAGCCCTACGAGTGACAGCCTACAGTCGCCTGCAAATGACGAAGATGATGCTGCCCATGACTCAGTCACCATCAGAGCGACGACCGACGATCCTGCCACGCCAGCGACGTCACATCCAAGCGGAACCCACCAGAGCAGCCAGCCAGATCGCGGTGTCTACCCGACCTGGGACGACAAAGATGGCGATCCTACCCCCTCGCAGCGGGCTGAACATCTCGCCATGCTTCAGAGCGCCTTCCCTCGCGTCTTCGACACGACTGGACCTCTGCGAGAGATGACTGGGGGACCAATGCGAATCGAGCTCGAAGAGGACGCTAGACCATCCGCCATCACAGCTGCCCGCACGATTCCGTTCGCCTACCGCGACGCAGCGAAGCGTCAGCTGGACAAACTCATCGAAGCAGGCATCATCGTTGAAGTAACGGAACCGACTCCATGGTGCCATCCCACAGTCTTCGTACCCAAGAAGCCAGCTGAAGGCCCCGACGGAGCTACCACAGACATCCGCGTCTGTGTGGATCTCACCCAGCTCAACGCTCACGTCCGTCGCGGTCCGCACCCGAATAGATCACCAGAAGACGTCGTGACAGGCATCCAACCAGGGAGTCGCTACTTCACGAAACTGGACGCCAAAAACGGCTACTTCCAGATCCCCATCGCTGAAGAGCACCAGGCCTACACGACGTTCATCACGCCCTGGGGTAGATTCATGCACGTACGAGCCCCCATGGGTCTGTCGTCGTCTAACGACGAGTACAACAGACGCGTCGACGCCGTGCTCGCTGGAATCCCACGCACGTCACACGTCGTGGACGACATCCTGGCACATGACTCGTCCTACTCCGAGCATCTCGCACATGTCGTCAAGATTCTCGAACGCTGCGACGCAAACGGCATCACGATCAACCCGTCGAAGCTGAAGTTCGCCTCGCCAACGGTCGACTTCTGTGGGTACAGCCTGTCTGCAGACGGCTACACCGCAGATAACCGCAAGGTCCGTGCGATCGCTGACTTCCCAGTACCTCAGAACCTCACCGACCTCAGAGCCTTCATGGGTCTCGCAAACCAGCTGGGCTCATTCTCAGACGAGACTGCCTGTGCCGCCCATCCACTTCGAGATCTCCTGAAGCCGCGCAACCACTGGCAGTGGACAGAAGTGCATCAACAGGCCTTCGAAGCTGTGAAGCGGACTCTCACTCAGACGCCAGTCCTCGCCTACTTCGACCCCAGCTGCCCCACTGCTTTGCACACAGACGCCGCCCGTCTCCATGGCCTCGGGTACTGTCTTCTTCAGCACCAGCAAGGGCAGTGGAAGCTCATTCAGTGTGGATCACGCTTCGTCACGGACGTTGAGTCGCGCTACGCCGCCATAGAGCTCGAGCTGTTGGCAGTGACATGGGCAGTGCAGAAGTGCAGGCTGTTCCTCGCTGGCCAGCCGAGCTTCGACGTTGTCACTGACCACAGACCGCTCATCTCCATACTCAACCAGAAGTCGCTGGTGGAGGTTGAGAGCCCTCGTCTCCAGCGCTTGAAAGAGAAGCTTCTCCCATACAGCTTCACTGCTGTATGGAAAGCAGGCAAGACACACTGCATCCCCGACGCCCTCTCCAGGGCACCCATCGCTACTCCGTCCGCTGACGAAGAGGAAGCAGAAGACGACGAACGCCGCTGGGTGTACAGCATCGCCAGGGCCAGCATCCACGAGCTCTCAGCTGGCGTCACGGAAAACGCAGCCCCCGACGCCACTCTAGACCGTGTTCGTGAAGCCGCTCATGCCGACCCAGACTACCTGGCGCTGACCGACGTCGTCCTGGAAGGATTTCCGGTACAACGCACTGATCTCCCTCCAGCGCTTCGTGCATACTGGAACGTCCGAAATGCACTCACCGTTGACAGCGGCCTCGTTCTCTGCGGATCACGTCTGGTCATTCCACGAGCAGTCCGACGTGACACGCTGGACCAACTTCACGCCAGCCATCAGGGGATGGAACGCACGAAGCGGCGTGCCAGACAAGCCGTCTTCTGGCCGAACATCAACCAAGATATCAACAACCTGGTCTCCTCATGCGATGCCTGCCGTCGATATCTGCCCAGTCTTCCGAAGGAGCCACTGATGACCGACCCAACACCCACCAGAGCCTTCGAAACCGTGTCTGCAGACTTCTTCCACCATGCAGGAAAGACGTTTCTGGTGGTGGCCGATCGCCTCTCTGGATGGCCTGTCATCGCAGACTCTGGACGTGAGGCCACCGCCAGGACCCTCGTCGGTAACATCCGCGAGATCTTCACCCATATAGGCGTTCCTCAAGTCTTGAAAAGCGACGGTGGTCCGCAGTTCACTGCTCGGCATACCAAGGAGTTTCTGCGACGTTGGGGAGTGACCCAGCACATCTCGTCACCGCACTACCCTCAAGCGAATGGCCATGCAGAAGCGTCAGTCAAAGCCACCAAGCGCCTGATTCAGAAGAGCACAGTCAACGGCGACCTGGACTCGGATGCCTATGCTAAGGGCCTTCTCGAGCTCCGCAATACCCCGCGTGCGGATGGACGCTCGCCTGCCGAGATCCTGTACGGCCACCCCCTCCGCACAACGGTGCCCGTCCACCACAAGCACTTCGCCATGACCTGGCAAGAGCGCGCCGACGAGTGTGACCAACGGGCCCAGCAGCAGGCCCGGAAGGCAACAGCTCGCTACAACGCTACCGCCCACCCGCTGTCCTCTCTGAAGATAGGCCAACACGTCAGTGTGCAGAGTCACACCACCGGTCTGTGGGACAGCGTCGGCACCATCGTCGCCATCGGCCGCCGACGGACCTACCTGGTCAAGATGCCGAGTGGACGAGTCCTGTGGAGGAACAGGAGGTTTCTGCGCTCATACCGCCCGCTGACACCTCCCACTGACCAGCCTGGCCGGTTCGCAGCTGCATCGTCGCCGGATCCAGATCCATCGCACTCAGCTGGTATGACGTCAGCCGCCGTCTCGCCATCGCGGGATCAGCCATCAACACGGAAGCGCACTGTGCGTTTCGCCGACGACGAGACCCTTCCTCGGCGCAGCAGCCGCATCCGGCACCCGCCCCCGACTCTCCAAGTCGATCCCCGCAAACGATCTTATGTGTAGAGTTACGTTTATGTGTAGCGATATGTGTAGAAGCATTGTTTTGTTGCGACATGCGGTGATCGACTGAGGGGGAGGTGTGATATGTTATGCTTACGCTATGCCGCTAGCCAGCTGACCGTCGCCAGCTGTATCGTGCCCCGCGGGCAGAAGCCTGCCCGCTGGCCTCAGTGTGCGCTCGGCTGCGCCGGAGCTAACGTGTCCGTCTGTTGCCGTACATCTCCACGAGAATACATCGCCTGCCGCTGCATCACGGGTTTGCAGCTCCACAACACCACAAGCATTAATTTATACGCTGAGGCATGCAGCGCTCGAGACGTACTCCCTTTTAGCAGATTTGAGAAAGGAGATCATGAACAATTTAATACAACTTAATTTTTATGTTGGCATGCATTGAGGCCTGGCAATATTTCTCGAGGACTAAAATGACTGTGTTACTACCATGTGTGCTCCCTTACCGTTTCATATTTAAAACCTGTTTTAGCTTTACCAGAGCGCGCTCGCTCGGTCATCGCCCAAAAAGGCGTTTTACTGGTTAATAAATTATAACATTGAATTATTGCTTAATTTTCATGTAGACGGTAGGGTTGTCTTGTGGCATTTAGTGAACCATCTGCATATGTTTTTTGACCTGACAATTTGTTTTAGTTCCGGAATTTGGAAATCGAAATATATGGTCATACTGTGTCAGTGTATTATTTGTCCTTTTTGTTTTAGTACTCCGTCATTATCCTTATAACCTTCAGCAGACTACAGATGTGCGCAGCGCTGCCGCTATTGGGCAGCAGCAGCAGCACTCTCAAGTCTCAGTCCTGTACAGGCACGTAGCCAGGACTTTGTCCAGGGGGGGCGTCTCGAAAGGGAAAGCTAAAAAAAAGCTCCCGTTGAAAAAAAAGAGAAAAAAACTCCCGTTGAAACTCCCCTTCCCAAGCGTTGAAAGGGCCAAACAAAACGGATGAAAAGGCACGTTACGAGGATGGAAAATGCAGTATGACAGGTATGGCATGGGCCATACGAATTTTTGGGAGCTGGAGTTAGCAAACTGCCATATCAACTTTGAAACCAGCGACACCAATTTGGAATCAGCTATACCAACTTGGAATTTTGTAAAGCTCAAGACCCGGAACTCTTAAACAAATTGCGCCGCGGAGCGGCCCGTAAATTTTTAGTCTTATGCTCTGGATATGCTTTCTCCTCAATGCGTCGCATTGCGTATGGTGCGGACCTCTAAAAATGTTATATTGTGCGTTTAAAAGTGCGGTAAAAAGTGCTAAAATGAACTATTTTGCCCAAATATATAAGAAAGTAGCAACATAACACATAAATGCGCCGAGAAACGGGCCGATTTTGTTTTGCCTAACCCGCATATAATTTAATTTGTAGTTAAATTGCGCCGCGGAGCGGCGCGAAAGTTTTGAGTTTGATTCGCTGGACAACTGCATTCTTACTGTTGAAAGGCCCAGGGTCCCTTCAGATCGTCAAGGGGTCCCTCTGTCCTTTTCAACACCCTTCCGACCTGTTCAGGGACTCATCTGGGATCCGCGAAGCGAAAAGACATGATGTGGGGTGGGTGATATGTATAAAATACAAAGAGGGCTTTCTCTACAAGAAAAAATAAAATCGGAGCTTTCGGGTATATTGTAACACCCTGACGAAGAGTGCTACAATATACTCGAAAGCTCCGCTTTTAATATTTTGTATTGTGGAGTAAGTCCTCTTTGTAATTAATCTTCATCTGGGATTTCTACGTGCTTTAGACCCTTCCGGTCTGACCAGGGACTCCTCTGACCTTCCAAGAAGACCCTTTTGTGTGTCAAGGGGCCATTCGGCCTGTTCAGAGGTCCTTCCAACCTGGCCAGGGACTGCACTGGCTGCTTTGTCGCCCTGCCGACATCCTCATGGGCCCCTTAGACCTGCCCAGGCCCCCCCCCCCCCCCCCAGTCTGGCTAGGAACTCATCCGGCATGTTCAAGGGGCCTTCCGACCGGCCCAGGGACCCTTTCGGTCTAGCCAGGGGCCCCTCTGACTTTCCCAGGAGCCCCTCCGATCTGCCCAGCGACTCTTCTGGTCGGACTGCGCTGGCTGCTTTGTCGCCCTGCCGACATGCTCAAGGGGCCCTTCGACCTGCCCTGGGTCCCTCCGTGCTGGCTAGGGACCAATTCGTCATGTTCAGGGGCCCTTCTTACCCGCCCAGGGGTCCTTTCGGTCTGGTGAGGAGCCCTTGTGCAGACCGGAGGGGCCCCTGACCAGACCGCAAGGACCCCCAGGCGGGTAAGAAGGGCCCCTGAACATGCCGAATTAGCCCCTATCCAGCACGGAGGGGCCCACAGGCAGGTAGGAGGGCCGCAGGGACCACTTTTAACTTTCCAGGAGCCCTCTGGTCTCTCCAGGGGCCCTCCATCCTTCTAAGGGGCCCTTCCGACCTGGAAATGGACTGCGCTGACTGCTTTGTCGCCTTGCGACATGCTCCAAGGGCCCTCCAACCTGCCCTGGGGCCCCTCCGTGCTCTCTAGGGGCCAATTCAGCATGTTCAGGAGCCCTTCTAACCCACCCAGTGGCCCTTTCGGTCTGGTCAGGTGCCTCTCTGACCTGCACAGGGGCCATTTTAACTTCTCAGGGGCCTTCTGATCTGTCCAGGGGCCCTCCAACCTGCTCAGGGGCCCTTATGACCTGGCAAGGGACTGCGCTGGCCGCTTTGTCGCCCTGCCGACATGCTCAGGGGCTTCTCGAGTCTAGACCTGTCCAGGGGCCTTCTATGCTGGCTAGGGGCCCATTTGACGTGTTCAGGAGGCCCTCTGACCCGCTCAGGGGCCCTTTCGGTCTGGCCAGGGGCCTCTCTGACATGCACAGGGCTCTCTTTAACATCCAAGAGGCCCTCTGGTCTTTCAGAGAGAGCGCCCTAAAGGACCTCTGAAGTGCTCTTAACTCTTTAAAGACTACGTTTCGCGTGGTAAAGAGCCCATGATACCGCGCTTCGCGTGATCTCGTCGGCCCCTTTCGGCGCGCGCAGCGCACCGAAAAGGGCCCTCCTGACCTTAAGGGGGGGGGGGGGCACACCTGCCGCCCCCTCCCCCTTGGCTACGTGCCTGGTTCTGTATCCTATACCTACCTAACCACCCTGATCCTTATCGGCTATACCTACCTAACCACCCTAATCCTTATCGGCTATACCTACCTAGCCACCCTGATCCTTATCGGCTATACCTACCTAACCACCCTGATCCTTATCGGCTATACCTACCTAACCACCCTGATCCTTATCGGCTATACCTACCTAACCACCCTGATCCTTATCGGCTATACCTACCTAACCACCCTGATCCTTATCGGCTATACCTACCTAACCACCCTGATCCTTATCGGCTTATCTGTCTCCTTTCCATAGTAGTTTTTCGTCATTTTTAAATCTCACCTCGGCATCAAAGGCCACTGAATGTGTAGATGTCGTTGTACTTGTAAATAACCAAATAAAACTACTATATTTTACGTTATTTCTCGTAGTGCTTGTGCAAGGAGCATGAATATATTTGTTAATGTTTGTTTAATCGACCTTCTCCTTGAATGTACCAAAGTAAGAAATTAAACTTTGTTTTACATTTGCATTCGGGCACAGCCCTTCATCAGATGTATTGCTGCCGAAATAACACATCATTCACATACACGACACAAGAATAGACATTTAGCACAGCTCGTGAAAATCAGAGACTACGTCCTCCACCCAGCCCAGCTGAAAACCTACCCGATTCAAAATAAATAAATAAAGGCGAACATTTTGTAGATCAATCACACGAAATTACAATCTTAAGATCACGCTCCATGATAGCATATTATTGTTCTTAGCCAATAGCTATATCAATAAATAAAGAATAAATACGAACAAATTTGTTAAAGCAGTCACACGAAATCGCACTCCCATCCTGATATGATACGCCACGATGACATATACTGTTCTAAGCAAGTAGCTATATAAATCACGACGAAAAAGAAAAAGAAAAATCATACAAAAAGCATTCCTATCCTGAGATAATGCGCCACGATGACATATTTTCGTTCAAGTTCGGTTTTTTGTTTCTGACCTCTACGCCTTCGTTACAATGAACACTTGAGGTGCGCGGTAAATGAGACCAAGCTAACTCCGATAGGTGATCATTTTGAGTCATTCCACAAAGGAATCCCTAAGGCAGACAAACTTGCTGATCCTCCTTTGGAAGTTACAGTTTTGATGAAAACGAAAGACCACCCAGATAGGAAAATTGCTGAATCTCTGTGTATCAGAAACAAAAAACCGAGCTTGAACGAAAATATGTCATCGTGGCGCATTATCTCAGGATAGGAATGCTTTTTGTATGATTTTTCTTTTTCTTTTTCGTCGTGATTTATATAGCTACTTGCTTAGAACAGTATATGTCATCGTGGCGTGTCATATCAGGATGGGAGTGCGATTTCGTGTGACTGCTTTAACAAATTTGTTCGTCTTTATTCTTTATTTATTGATATAGCTATTGGCTAAGAACAATAATATGCTATCATGGAGCGTGATCTTAGGAATGTAATTTCGTGTGATTGATCTACAAAATGTTCGCCTTTATTTATTTATTTTGAATCGGGTAGGTTTTCAGCTGGGCTGGGTGGAGGAGGTAGTCTCTGATTTTCACGAGCTATGCTAAATGTCTATTCTTGTGTCGTGTATGTGAATGATGTGTTATTTCGATAGCAATACATCTGATGAAGGGCTGTGCCCGAATGCAAATGTAAAGCAAAGTTTAATTTCTTACTTTGGTACATTCAAGGAGAAGGTCGATTAAACAAACATTAACAAATACTATATTTTCCATTGAATGAGCTCCAATCTTGTAACGGGATGTTCTTGCTGCGGTGGTGAATTATTTTGCCTGTTGACTTAGCTTCAGCTAACAAAATGTCGGAGTAGATCTCGAAGTCGGAGTCGAAGTCGGAGTCGAGTACTCTGCAAGTCAGACCTGGCCCTCCTCAAGCCATAATTGGTCATCTGGAGGCTAGAGTGTGCCCTCTGGAGGTCCGAGTGTGCCCCCTGGAAGCCTGATGGGCCTTCTTTCGAGTCCCAAGGGGAAGGAGGGGGGGGGGGGGGCATGGCGCATGGCCCCCCCATCTGGATGGGGGGGGGCAGGGGCCACAGCCAACCACACGGAAATACAATCAGCACATTTTTCTGTTTCACCCGGTTTAGTTGCCTGCCTTTTTAGGTATAACATCGTTTATTACCGAGCAGGCGCAAAGCGCTTGTGAGGTTTCTCATCAACTTACTAGACAAATTTCCATTTCACCCGGCCCGAACCGGCCTGACACGGCCCGAACCGGCCGTATAGACGCTTTTAGGAAGCTAATAAGTTTGCAACCACTGCTCCGGTTGAGATCGGGTTTTCACCATTGGATAGGACCATCAAATCAATTTTGTTTTTGGTATGACGCGTTCTGATAGGGGTGGTACCACAGCGCGTGGCACACGCAAACGTCGAAATGAACAAAAATAATTATTGATCAAAAATGGCTTTATTGATCTAAGCACCAATAAAACGCCTTTTTGGGCGATGGCCTAGCGGGCGTGCTCTGATTGTCCCAACTCCCAATGATGAGTAAAACGTTCAATAGTTTTTCCGTGGTTATACTCTAGTATGCATAGGAACGTTCAGCTGAATCGGGCAGGTAGTTTCAGAGATAGCAAATAGTGGTCCGCACGTGTGCAGTGAACACGTGCATAGTGACTCAAAAGTTCCGCCAAGTGCAAACCTCCTAACAGCCCTTCCTAAACATGTATGCAAATTTTCACCTCGATAGGTCCAGTAGTTTCCGAGCTCTGAAATACGGTGGCGCACGTGCGCACGTGCATATCTGACCTCTGAGGTCATTGACATGACCTCAGAGGTCACCTAATGACCTAGGACCTTAAAATCGGGTATCAATGGCTTCCTCTCGTGACAAGTAACACGCTCGTTTTTTTAAATTAAAGCTCTAGCCCAATTATGGGCGAAACGCTAGAGGGTTTGTACTCCCCCCCCCCCCCCCCCCTGCACAATCACACACTGATCGGACGCTGCACGGGCGATGGTTAAATCAGTTATCGATGCACAAGCAAGCGAAATCCGATGAGTTTTCAGAATTGTGTGAGACTTTTGGGGTTTAGACCCCCTCAAACTGACCCAAACCACCCATTCTGGATCCGCCCTTGCCCCCGTCCCCCTCCCCCACAAAAAAAAACCTGGAAGGGGAGGCCAACATGTTTTTTGCCCCCCCCCCCCCCCCAAAAAAAAAAGAAGAAGAAGAAAAGTTAACTATTTATCGTAAAAATTGACTCTGCAGCAGTCAAAATCCAGCTATCCACAGTGAAAACTGGAAAATTTTGGAAAACACGGCTCTTACCATCAAATAAGGGCTTTAAAAAAGTTCAACTGGACGCGAAAATAGCGGCCAGCAAGCTACCAGTCGGAATTGAAGCTCGAACAAACGTTTTTTCTACATGTAGGAAGAACGCTTCATATGGTATCCATTTGGAATCCAATCTACACTCTATTTCGGCGCAAATGATTGTCAAAAATGACGCGTTGCTTTTGTGGAAATAACTTTTCGGGACGCGTGACAGCGGTGTGTACAAATTCACGTGTGATTCTCACGAAGGTCCCAATGGCAATTGTGCAATCAAAATAAAACAAACTATAGGTAGGTACCAAGGTTGAGATAGGTACTTCTTGCTAAAACCTTATCAGAAGTATCTGCCCCTCCAGGATTTTCTCAATAACCTGAAAACTATGATAGATATCAACGTGAAACTTTCAGTACCTTATCCTGCATCAAGTCTAACTACGTCTTCTCACCAACTTTCAATGAAATTTATGTAGTATTTTGGGAGATAATGATGTTTTAATGACGTCATGTCATGCCATTTTTGGTGGGAAAACGATACATGTTTGAAAAATCGTAGAAAATAGAGTTTTGAAGCAAATTGGTTTATTTAGTTTATTTGCTTTCATCGCCAACAGAGTCATACTCCACTGACAGGCGAAGTCAAAAAGATCAAAGACATGAAACACAACACATATATCACAGCCTAAAGTCGTTCTAAAAGTAGAAGATGAATGACATGATGAACGAAGTGATGATGACTATAGGGTTAAAACGTACCTGATCACGAGAGCTCTAAAAACGCCAAAACTATCATGGTCTACGTTCAAATGACTGGCCAAGAAAACATTCATGGCTTTAGGGATCCTGCAGAACATCCCTGATTCGATAGTTCTGACTCGAGCTCGAGGCACGGCGAACAGGGTGAGGGTGCGGGTCGATCGAGGCGGCACGTGCAGAGGAAAAGAGTTGAGCAGAACCTGAGAATCCACTCTCCCCCGCATAATGTTCCTCAGGAAGAGCATGTCATGCTGCACTCTGCGTTGTGCTAAAGATGGAATTTTGAAATGGAGCAGAAGGCTACCATAAGAAAGATCATTCGTTTGTCCGGAGGAAGTGTGAGCTAGCAGCCAAATGAGGAACTTGTGCTGCACTCGATCGACCCGCACCTTGTGGGAGTTGGCCGCCCCCGCCCAGACCACGCTGCAATATTCTAAAGTCGATCGCACATTCGCGAAGTACGCAGCCAGTACTGCGCTTCGGTTGAATTTTGACTTGCTGGTACCTACTTGGAAAGAGCGGATAAGGAGGCCGAGTGCCCGGTTGGCCCTGCTGACAGTATCCGATACATGTGGTGCAAAAGTTAATTTGGTGTCCATCGTTACACCCCAGGTCCCTGATCTTACTCACATGTTCCAGCTCGGTACCAGCGATAAAATACTTGGTCTGGACGGGTGCACGCCTGAGAGTCATCGTAAACGATTTGCATTTTGCAGGGTTGAGAGCCAGTCCCCACCTGACGGACCACGCTGCCAGATGGCTAAGATCCCTCTGCAGCAACAGTCCGTCAGATGGAGTGGTGATTTTACGCACAATTTTGACATCGGCATACAGAAGGCAGCCGGATTCCATTTGGCACGGTAGATCGTTAAATAAACATCGAAAGGAGAAGGGGAGCCAACAGTGATCCTTCTGGAACACCGGAGATAACCGGTTGCCAGTCGGAGGTTTTTCCGTTGACGATAACTCTCTGGCGTCTATCGGACAGATACAGAGACGAACCATTTCAGTGCGAGCTCCTTCAAATGGTAGGAGTGTTTTAACTTGTGAATGAGAAGCGCATGGTTGACGCTCTGAAAAGCGGCCGAATAATCAGTGTAAATGACGTCCGTCTGGTAACCGTCCGATATGGCCTCCCACGCGTGCTTAAGGTAAACACTTAAGTTCGTGCTGCACGAACGCCTTGGACTAAAACCATGCTGCTGCTGGCCCAAAACCGGTGATACATGGTAAAACAGCTCGTCGAACACAACACGCTCCAATACCTTCCCGAAGAGAGGAAGCAGAGAAATAGATCTGTAGTTTGAAGGCTCTTTTTTGTCGCCTTTCTTGTATAATGGTATAATATTTGCCCGCTTCCATCTCTCAGGGAAGACACCAGACATGGCCGACAGGTTACATATCTTAGTGAGCGGAATGACTAATTCATCCGCGCACTCGATGATAATGCGAGCCCTGATGTCGTCTGTCCCGCATGCCTTATTGGAGCTAACCATCGCCAGCGCAGCTCGCACAGCCGCCTCAGAGACATGCAGCTGACTCATTGTCTGGATTGGGAATGTCGGTGCATCAGGGTAGCTTTTCACAAGCAGATCGGTAAACTTGGCGGCAAATGCCTCGTTCAGAGAGTCCG
>JAXIVJ010016859.1:0-27699 GCA_036785665.1 Chirona hameri | reverse complement strand
ATATTGTAGCACCCTGACGAAGGGTGTTACAATATACGCGAAAGCTCCGCTTTTAATATTTGTATTGTGGAGCAAATCCTCTTCGTATTTAATCTTCATCTGCGATATCTACGTGTTTTGACCCTTCCGGTCTCACCAGAGACTCCTCTGACCTTCCAAGTAGCCCCTTTTGTGTGTCAAGGGGCCCATTCGGCCTGTTCAGAAGTCCTTCCGACCTGGCCAGGGACTGCACTGGCTGCTTTGTCGCCCTGCGGACATGCTCAGGGGCAGGGGCGGCCGATTGCGGGGCGCAGGGTACCCAAAATCCCCCCTCAAATGAAAATCCTGGGGAGGGGAAGGGTCATGTTGCCCCAGATTGAGCAGGCTAAAATATGGGGGGTGGGGGGGGGGGGGTAAACTACCCTTTGCCCCCAGGATTTTCGACTGGGGGGAATTTTGGGTACCCTGCCCCCGCAATCCGCCGCCCCTGCTCAGGGGCCCCTCCGACCTGCCCAGGGGCCCCTCCAGTCTGGCTAGGAACTCATCTGGCATGTTCAAGGGGCCTTCCGACCGGCCCAGGGCCCTTTCGGTCTAGCCAGGGGCCCCTCTGACTTGCCCAGGAGCCCCTCCGATCGGCCCAGCGACTCTTCTGGTCGGCCTGCGCTGGCTGCTTTGTCGCTCTTGCCGACATGCTCAAGGGGCCCTCCGACCTGCCCTGGAGCCCCTCCGTGCTGGCCAGGGGTCACTTCGGCATGTTCAGGGGCCCTTCTTACCCGCCCAGGGGTCCTTTCGGTCTGATCAGGGGCCCATCCGAGCTGCGCAGGGGCCCTTTTAACTTTCCAGGGGCCCTCTGGTCTCTCCAGGGGCCCTTTAACCTTATAAGGGGCCCTTCCGACCTAGCAAGGGACTGCGCTGGCTGCTTTGTCGCCTTGCGACATGCTCCGAGGGCCCTCCGACCTGCCCGGGGCCCCTCCATGCTGGCTAGGGGCTCATTCGGCATGTTCAGGGGCCCTTCTGACCCACCTAGGGGCCCTTTCGGTCTGGTCAGGGCCTCTCTGACCTGCACAGGGGCCCTCTTAACTTCCCAGGGGCCCTCTGGTCTGTCCAGGGGCCATCCAACCTGCTCAGGGGCCCTTATGACCTGGCAAAGGACTGCGCTGGCCGCTTTGTCGCCTTGTCGACATGCTCAGGGGCCTCTCAACCTGCCCAGGGGCCCCTCTGTACTGGCTAGTGGCCCATTCGACGTGTTCAGGGGGCCCATTCGACGTGCTCAGGGGGCCCTCTGACCCGCTCAGGGGCCCTTTCGGTCTTGACAGGGGCCCCTCTGACATGCACAGGGCTCTTTTGAACGTCCAAGGGGCCCTCTGGTCTTTCAGAGAGGGCCCTGGTGACCCTAAAGGGCCTCTGAAGTCCGCTAAACTCTCTAAAGACCACGCTTCGTGTAGTAAAGAGCCTATGATACCACGCTTCGCGCGGTCTCGTCGGCCCTTTTCGGCGCGCTGCGCGCGCCGAAAAGGGCCCTCCTGGCCTCTAGAGGGGGCGGCCGCCCCCGCCGCCCTCTCCTTGGCTACGTGCCTGCACATAAGACCACATAAGACTCCTCCCACTGTCTTCCAATTATTCAGTACGATGTAGACGCCTTGCCTTACCACATAAGACTCCTCCCACTGTCTTCCAATTCTTCAGTACGATGTTGACGCCTTCCTTACCACATAAGACTCCTCCCTCTGTCTTCCCCTTCTTCAGTACGATGTAGACGCCTTGCCACATAAGACCACATAAGATTCCTCCCACTGTCTTCCAATAGACGCCTTCCTTACCACATAAGACTCCTCCCTCTGTCTTCCCCTTCTTCAGTACGATGTAGACGCCTTGCCACATAAGACCACATAAGACTCCTCCCACTGTCTTCCAATAGACGCCTTCCTTATCACATAAGACTCCTCCCACTGTCTCTTCCAATTCTTCAGTACGATGTAGACGCCTTGCCTTACCACATAAGACTCCTCCCACTGTCTTCCAATAGACGCCTTCCTTACCTCATAAGACTCCTCCCACTGTCTTCCAATTCTTCAGTACGATGTAGACGCCTGCCACATAAGACCACATAAGACTCCTCCCACTGTCTTCCAATTCTTCAGTACGATGTAGACGCCTTCCTTACCACATAAGACTCCTCCCACTGTCTTCCACTTCTTCAGCTTTGCCTTTTGCTCAATAAGTGTGTGGTAACAATGACCCAGTGTCCGAATGCCCACTATCCAGGCAATAACTCCCAATGCGCTGGCCGTCAGCATCGTCCAAACGACAGACCCGCAACAACGCGGTATTGAGACCGTTTCCAGATGTGGCTGCCGCCCCCACATGTGGCACCCCACATCCCCCTGTTTACCTTCGCGTGGCGAGAGCGTGCGATCCACGCGGCCGCGCGTGAGTTTCCCACGCTGCGCGAGCCACCAGCGGGGGTGTTTTTGGCCACAGGGAGCACAGAAGTGGACTGCTCAGCTTCCAAACGTCCTCCCTGAAAACCAGCCCGCGCGACGGGAGCTGGCTAGGCGCCTATGAGAGCGCCGCCCAGAAACCAAACACCCTATCCCCCTTGTCATAGTCCCATAGAGACACCACCTCGCCAATAAATATCCCATCGTGTCGCCATTGCGTCGAATGCGGACTTTATCCGCACACAAAGCGCTCTCTTCGCTGGCCATAACCGGCCTCTAGTGAGGCGTGCTAATATCGCCGGCGTCCTACCCTAAACTCCCCTGGAATGTGGCCTTTTTACTTGTCTCCCCAACCCCAATAATTACGGGGCGGTCGGCGCCGCTCACCTCGTCGCGACGCCGCGTCGCCCGGTCACGTGACCGCCGTCTGGACCAATGGCGTGGCGCGCAGGAGCAGCTGCGCCGGGCCGGTCCCTGTTTGTGGTGCACATATGGTCAGCGAATTCCCGAGTCGTGGGACCGTCGGCGCTCGGCCCGTTCCCACGGAGCCCGTGCCGAGCACGCACCTGCCGCGGGCGTATCACGTGCGCGTGACGTCACGGCCGGCAGCCTATAAGGAGAGGCCGCGCCGGCACGTGATCACATAATCGTTTGGGCGCTCGAGAGGGAAGGACGTGACAGCGGAGTTCTGAGAGTACGGAAGAGAGACGCGAACACATCTGACGAAATGGAGAGCGGAAAGAAGCAGACTTCTCATGGAGTGCATCTGGTTAAGAAGGTACGTTCAGTTGATGTGTTTTTCTTTGTTCTTGAACTGTTGTGATGGTGACTTGGTTCAAGGTCACAGCCGAGCTAAGAAGTGTTTTTGTTATTATAACATGTTTTGAAGTAACCAACGATTGTTACGTATATTTGTGTAGTAATTTGTAATGTTACTTTGCTAGAGCAAACTAACTTCACTGTCGCTGCTGGGCCTCATGATGAACATGTTGCTGACGATGCCATCCCTTCCTCCTCAGGTGTTGAAGCCGCTGATGAAGCTGCTGCACCGGCGTCGCTGTCAGCAGAAGCTGAAGTCGCTGGAGGAGGGCTACGTCCCCGTCTCGGAGGTGCCCATCTGGCAGGCCGACATCAGCAGAGAGATCTCAGACAACAGCATCAACGAGGCGCTCGAGGCGCGCCTCAAGGAGCTGATCGCCGCCTCGCCGCACGCCGAGATCAGCCGAGGTCAGCTGCAGGTCAAGGTCACCGGCACGCTGACCCTGCGGCCGGTGCGGCGCGTCAGGTTCGCCGAGGAGGTCGACATGTGTCACCCGGCGGCGGCGGGGGTTACAAAGAGGCAGCAGGCCCAGGCACAGCAGCCCACCGTATACAGGAGGGCGCAGCTTCTCTGAGGACCAGGTCCTCCGAGGAACGGTCCCCACGAGGCGGGGGTCCTCACGGGGGCCGGGCGATGTGATGTGCTGCCGGCCGGGGCTGTGATACGTACTTGGGTGTTGTTAGGCTGTCTTGTTTGTGTGCTACTGCAGGGCTTTCAATGTGCTGGCATGGCATGTCATGTGTCATGTCGGCACTGGAAACAGCTCAATCATTTTGTGATAATGTGCACAGGTTGTTTGTGATTGTATGAGATTCCATAATCATGTGATAATATATCCCAGAGATGATATTCGTTGGTTTAACTGCCATGAGCCTTGAGATGAGGTGACGAAAGACCGAAAACCACAGCGATCGGAGAAACGATTGGGGGAGAGATATATATCTGGAGATATAAACATAAACAGCGCTTCGCACTCGCTCGTAATAAACAGATACAAATCACAGCATATACCACGCATGGATACACACCAAAGAGGACTTACAGAACCGGCACAGTATAGGTATGAGGCCAGATAGCAGGAGAATGGTCAAATTAGCCCCGTACTAGCGTGCCGAGCTTTCACGCCGGTAGCCGCGGGGATGGAGAACCGGTCGGTATAGGTACTCGGCTCTCTTCTCTCCATTCCGTCCCGGGTCTTCCTCGGGGCGATGGCAGGAGACATGGGCCTCTACCACAGTCTGAACGGGCTAAAAAACCGGCTCCCGGTTACCGTTCTGGGTTCCCGTGAAACTAATGGGGGAGAGATGGGAGATGGTGACCAGCCTAGGATTCCAGGATGTCGTGAAGATAGCTTCATCATTACATTGCTTTTAATGTATTTACAAGAACATTTATTTTCTGATGGTGCTAACCTAGCTGTGATGGATTTGTCGTCGATATTGCCGAATATTGTTTTGTATGTATCGTAGATGGAATATGTATCATGCACACTCATTTTCATTGACTGCTCATCGCCATTTACTTTGAAAGGTACATGTGATTTAACGTTCCGGGGCTCTGATTATCTCATTATGCAATAGTTCAGCAGTTCAGCAGTTCAGCAGTTCAGTTCAGCATGCCTGAATGTTTTGTTGTCGGAGGTTGTACGTGCAGTAGTGACTCGGCATAGTTTTGTTCGCCCCCTGAACTGACCTTGGCTAAGGATGTATTCCTCTTCCTCAGCTGCAGCCTGCAGGCTACCTCGCACAAGGATATAGTGCAGACGTTCGAAGTCAAGTTGACTTCCATCATCCCAATTGCAATGCAGTGATATAGGGCCATCGCGCTTCCACCCAGCTTTTGGGGAAGGAGATTCTAGTTTTTGATGCTGAATAGGTTCATTTCCCCAATTTTATATTTTTAATAATGTCCAGTTTCTTGAATATAAACATTGGCGGTCATCGCCAAACAAGTGTTTTAATTTGTGAGCGGCATATCGTAAAAGCTTTTTAAACAAAGTATGTTACAAAAAATGCTACATGAACCCGGAATAGGCCATCGCGCTATGCAATGCTCAGTCGCCAGTAGGATTCAGTACTTAAGACTTCAGTAGCCAGAATGATTCGCCACCGTAATCCCGCCCATTAGCTTACTGTGGACACGAACGATCGCTGTCCTCACATCGCTGATCGCTGTCCTCACATCGCTGATTACTGTCATCACATCGCTGATCGCTGTCATCACATCGCTGATCGCTGTCCTCACATCGCTGATCGCTGTCATCGCATCGCTGATTACTGTCATCACATCGCTGATCGCTGTCATCACATCGCTGCTCGCTGTCATAGCATCGCTGATCGCTGTCATCACATCGCTGATCGCTGTCCTCACATCGCTGATCGCTGTCATCACATCGCTGATCGCTGATCGCTGTCATCACATCGCTGATCGCTGTCATCACATCGCTGATCGCTGTCATCACATCGCTGATCGCTGTCCTCACATCGCTGATCGCTGTCATCACATCGCTGATCGCTGTCATCACATCGCTGATCGCTGTCATCACATCGCTGATCGCTGTCATCACATCGCTGATCGCTGTCATCACATCGCTGATCGCTGTCATCGCATCGCTGATCGCTGTCATCACATCGCTGATCGCTGTCAGTTATCGCTCCGATATCATTCGCTGATCGCTGTCGCTGATCGCTGTCAGTTATCATTCTGCATAGACAGTCAACAATTATTTTTGTTTTGTACAGAATAAATACATAATCACCACTGTGGAGTGGAGCCTCAGTCGCCGTACTTCTCAACCTGAACCGCGCATGAATCAAATCCGCATCAAATCCGCCACATACTCAGGCCACGGAGTGGAACCTCAGTCACCGCACTTCTCAACCTGAACCGCGCATGAATCCAATCCGACACATACTCTGGCCACGGAGTGGAACCTCAGTATCAGTATTTCTCAACCTGAACCGCGCATGAATCCAATCCGACACATACTCTGGCCACGGAGTGGAACCTCAGTCACCGCACTTCTCAACCTGAACCGCGCATGAATCCAATCCGACACATACTCTGGCCACGGAGTGGAGCCTCAGTCACCGCACTTCTCAACCTGAACCGCGCATGAATCCAATCCGACACATACTCTGGCCACGGAGTGGAACCTCAGTATCAGTATTTCTCAACCTGAACCGCGCATGAATCCAATCCGACACATACTCTGGCCACGGAGTGAAACCTCAGTCACCGCACTTCTCAACCTGAACCGCGCATGAATCAAATCCGACACATACTCTGGCCACGGAATGGAGCCTCAGTCGCCGCACTTCTCAACCTGAACCGCGCATGAATCAAATCCGACACATACTCTGGAGCTGTGGATTCAATTCTACTCGCAATTTCAGACATGGCCTGACTGTAACTAAAGCTGGTCCGCAATGTTGCAGGCTGCAACATTTCATCATTTCTGAAGCCATATCCTGTCAAACTGCCACGCTCCCGTAATCTCTCTGCAACAAGGCACCTTTGTGTATCAGCGGCGAATTCGTCAAAAGTCGACGTGCCGTGACACGTCTGAGGCGAGCACAGCCTGTGTGTTCCTCGAAGCCGTCCGCGTGGAGGCTGGGCAGGGGGCTGGGAGGGGCGGAGGGGGGGGGGGGGGGGGCAGCAGCTCCAACCCACCACCTGCGCCCAGCATTAGCGTGGCCGAGTCTGCCTCGAAGTGGCTACCGTCAGGGACGGGTGACGTGGCTTTGTCTCCGCAGAAGCCGTCGTCTCCGAGACAACAGCGTCCCCCTCCAGTCCGGCGATCCCTTTGTGGCCACTCGGGCGTCCGTTCCTCGCGCCGGCCCCCGCCACCGACCCACGCCGACCCCTGCCGCGGAAGGGTATCCAGTGGAATGGATTTGACGCCTAGGCAGGGGCGGACCCGGCCCGCCCCCAGAGCTAGAGACAATCAGAGCCACAATGGTGTCATTTCTAGCGCCTGTGTTTCTCCGGGCCGGTACAGTGTGCCGACACAAAGGATCCGGTGCAGGCGGCGCACGTGAAAGCCATTTTGACAGGGGCCAGATTGGCTTGGCCGGACCTTTTATGGATGCTCTCGCGTGTATCATTTCACGTATTTGTCTCGGTTGTGGCTGGATAAAGCGAGTTGGCGGCTCAAGACAAGCGAAACAAAGAATTTGGGGGCACAACACAGGGATGATTTTGGAAAACACCAGCTGATGTTTTTCCTCATAATGGGTAACTTTTTGGTATTCAGACCCCCCCCCCCCCCCCAACAGAGAGGTACAGATGAAAAACAACAGACCTGGTTTGCGTTTTATACCCAAATCCAAATTGTATTTCTGCATGCATTGTTGCCTGACCATTATGCATGTCTGTCCCAAATGACTTCACATTAGCGCATATGAAGCTAATACATGTTCATAATACGCGAGATGCCTCCAGGCCTATGTAAGGGAAGACGAAACAGCGATGTTCATACAGACACAATGCCCCAGACCCATGTCACAACATTACACGTTCATACAATTTATAGAATCTGTCAGTTACATCTGTGGTAAAACAAAATATACTAAGTACAGTGATGAGCATCAATTTTAATATTTTCCATTCTAATTACAACATAGCATCGCTCATGATTGGAAAGTCACGATAAAAATTAGTATGGCATTTAAACAAGCAAATTTGTAATGCTAGTAGACACCGATCAGTAATTTTACGAGATATTATCATTTCTTAAATAATCTCGCAACAAAGCGGACGTTCATATGCACAAATTACCACTTGCTAATAAGAATGAGCAGCTGCAGTGAGGCATTGTGTGTATACCTATCATGTTTACTGCACGGCTTACATGCTTACTACGGATTTGACACCCTGGCTTATAGCAATAGCTTATATTGGCTTAAATAAATAGTAATATGTCTGCAGTAACTCTCATTAATGAAAATGCTAGAAATTTTGAAAAATACAGCTGCGAAAGCTACAAGGATCATCACATGGAATGCATTAGCTACTTATTACGCGATGTTAATGAAGTGGTCTGCAAACAAAACATTTACAAAGCTAACGAGGCTCATGAAGCAACATAATAAGTAACATAATTACGTAACCAAAGTGTTTGTGCTGATGGTATGCAATCCTAATGGATAGGACACTTCCCGGTACTGCAAGCATACTTTATAAAATTAGCTACGATAATTGTTTTAAATGGGAGTTTTGTTTTCAGTTAGCAATGTAAGCAAGCATTTAAATTCCCCGCCATTACACACACGGCCAGGACCGTTTTGAGATTGTGCATCAAACAAACTTTCGAAGAGAGCTTGTATAATGGAAATGCTGTGATAAAAGCTTTTTGAGTACAGTTGAACTACTATTGTTCGCGTCGCTATGTATGGGCAGAAGGCACCTCTTCTAATCAGTTACACCTCTTGCTTTATCATTTACAATTTGTATTATGTACCTATGCGCCAACGTTAGACTATTTGCGTTTTCCTTCGGGTATACGTTTTTCTCTGTTTTGCCTTAGATCTGGGACTCCGTTGTTTTGGTTTGGCCAGTGCTCAAGGTGATGCAAAAGCAGTGGAAATGTGTGGTCCATGAACAACTTAAATTATCGACAGCGTGTCCCTGTAGGATATGATGATTGTTGAGGTATATGCTAGCACATCAAAATGCATGTCACCATTATCATTTCTAATAGATTAACAACGCACTTAAAAACTCCTGAGTGATGGGCTGAAAAGGATCGTCTGTGCCGGTAACTACTTTTACCACGCCAACTGAACAACATAATGTCTCTCTCCAACAGCACCTGGCGACGTTCTTAATCAGCCAACAGCACCTGGCGACGTTCTTAATCAGCCAGTCGCTGCTGGCGACGTTCTTAATCAGCCAACAGCACCTGGCGACGTTCTTAATCAGCCAACAGCGCCTGGCGACGTTCTTAATCAGCCAACAGCACCTGGCGACGTTCTTAATCAGCCAACAGCGCCTGGCGACGTTCTTAATCAGCCAACAGCACCTGGCGACGTTCTTAATCAGCCAACAGCACCTGGCGACGTTCTTAATCAGCCAACAGCACCTGGCGACGTTCTTAATCAGCCAACAGCACCTGGCGACGTTCTTAATCAGCCAACAGCACCTGGCGACGTTCTTAATCAGCCAGTCGCTGCTGGCGACGTTCTTAATCAGCCAACAGCGCCTGGCGACGTTCTTAATCAGCCAACAGCGCCTTGCGACGTTCTTAATCAGCCAGTCGCTGCTGGCGACGTTCTTAATCAGCCAACAGCGCCTGGCGACGTTCTTAATCAGCCAACAGCACCTGGCGACGTTCTTAATCAGCCAACAGCACCTGGCGACGTTCTTAATCAGCCAACAGCGCCTTGCGACGTTCTTAATCAGCCAGTCGCTGCTGGCGACGTTCTTAATCAACTAACAGCGCCTTGCGACGTTCTTAATCAGCTAGCCGCTGCTGGCGACGTTCTTAATCAGCCAGCCGCTGCTGGCGACGTTCTTAATCAGCCAGCCGCTGCTGGCGACGTTCTTAATCAGCCAGCCGCTGCTGGCGACGTTCTTAATCAGCCAGCCGCTGCTGGCGACGTTCTTAATCAGCCAGCCGCTGCTGGCGACGTTCTTAATCAGCCAACAGCGCCTTGCGACGTTCTTAATCAGCCAGTCGCTGCTGGCGACGTTCTTAATCAACTAACAGCGCCTTGCGACGTTCTTAATCAGCTAGCCGCTGCTGTCGACGTTCTTAATCAGCCAGCCGCTGCTGGCGACGTTCTTAATCAGCCAGCCGCTGCTGGCGACGTTCTTAATCAGCCAGCCGCTGCTGGCGACGTTCTTAATCAGCTAACAGCGCCTGACGACGTTCTTAATCAGCCAACAGCGCCTGGCGACGTTGTTAATCAGCCAGCCGCTGCTGGTGACGTTCTTAATCAGCCAGCCGCTGCTGGCGACGCTCTTAATCAGCCAGCCGCTGCTGGTGACGTTCTTAATCAGCCAGCCGCTGCTACTCTCTACGCCGTACTCTGTGTATGTCTACTCCAGGGTCCTTCCTGCCTCGTCAATCCTCTGGCCCCAGCACGACTGCTGCCTCAAGAAGCCATTATTCCAAGTTAGTCAGCAGAATCGCACTCGCAGAATCGCACATCTGCGGGCCTCTCGGGTGTCGCGATTCTGCCTCACACAGCTGCCCGGTGGCACCCCGGCACCGCCCCCCGACCGCTCAACGCACGTCAAGTGGTGACTACCGGCACAGAAGACGGTGCAGAGAGGATACCGAGTCACTACTGCAGGTGGGTGACGCGGGGCTGTGCACTGCACTTGTGCGGACTCCTACGCGACTCAGCTAAACCGCACGATCAGCCGAACCGACGCGGACAGCGTTAGTCGCAATGGTTTGATCCAAAGGAAGCGTGGCTCGGTCGGTTGACAGTACTGTCAAGCCAACCGAAACAGGGCGGCCTGTTCAGGGCGCCACTTTCAGCCAACAGGGTGCTACTTAGCGCCCTGTTCGATTGACCTCACGGAAACAAGTGGACTGGTGTGTGTCTGTAGCGTTATGTTCGTAGGTGTCGCGGCCTTTGAAGTGGAATAGTTTGTGTATAGGTAGCGTTGTGGCCGTAGGTGGGACCGCATTAAAGATGCCACAACCGTCGCGCAGTCTGTCCGATCTCCTCCACATCAATGGCCGCCGAATTAATCACATCGCTTCGGAATGCCCCACAGCGCGGCGTCTGTCTGACTGCCGGGACGTCTCGGCCCATATCTAGAGTCGTCGACGCGCTGTCCGTCCCACCCCGCCCTGCATTCCTTCACCTCGCTTCTCCATCTCGCCTCTCCGCCTCGCCTCCTCCGACACGACGCTGCCGATGCTATCGACATGGTCCAGCGTCCCGCCCGCCGCGTCGACACCACGTCGGCATGTTATCGCGACGACGCGCATTCCAGCGCAGAGGTGCACCTGACCGAGCGCCAACCAGCTGACGCGTCCGCGACCATCGCCCCGTTTCGACGCGCTCACCTGCCGCAGGCTCTCACTGCCCCGCCGCCGGGGGCCGCCGGGGGAGGCCGCCTGCGGGGAGGGGAGCGCCGCCGGCGGGGGAGGGGGCGCTCGCGGCACCTGGGGGCACGTAAGAGAGACAGGTGCGTGCCGCGAGACTCGCATTCCTGCGGGCGGATCGCCAGTAGCAGTCGGGGTGGCCCGGTGTGCCCCCGAGGGATGAACGGGGAAGCGGGAGGGACGCGGGAGGGCGACGCTAGTGAAGGAATGCGGCCGATGTCAGCTGCGTTTAATAGGCCGTGCGAGATCGTGGATGCTGGACGCCGCGTGCTGGGCGGCTGCGAGGCGGCTGCTGCCCGCCCGGCAGTCCCGTGCCGTCGATCAAAAGGATGATGGCACGCGATTGAACCGCAGGGGAAGGGTAAGCCGCAGTGTGGTGCGGGGTATTCTGCTTTTCTGTTCACACGTTCTATCGGTATTTAGCCACGAGCGAATTGAGCCGCGGAATGTTATCGGGAGCGATCACAATGGCTACCGAGGAGCAGGTTGGGAATTGGAAGCGTTTTCCTCCTGAGTACTCTTGGGAGGAGAGGAACGTCTGGGAAAAGCGGCTTACGGTGGTCTAAGGGTCAGGGTCACAACAGAGAAGAATGTGTGCAAGCCATCTGTTCACAGCTTCAACCACCCATGTCTCAACCCAAAATTGTTTAGACCACACGGAACAATGCTGAAGTATGCTTGTTTTTTGCCCCTTAACGAGAAAGAGAATGTAAATACCGACGATGTTCACGACGCTTGCCAGCCTCACAGCTGGAGTTTTGCATACCGGGGCACATTTATGCATGAGCTGCTCACGTAGAGCTACTCATTTGCAACATGAAACCGAGACTAGAATGCCTGCACGTGGACCCGGGCAGAGCTTCCCATTAATTAATGATGTCCGCAGCCCAAGCGAATTCATGTTTTTTTTTTGTTCTGTCGCAACCCCCTTTTGCCAGAAATAAAGAAACGGCAAAAGGATCTATATCCGGCATTATAGTACATCACACTGGTCTATTTAATCTGTTTTTAATGCTATCAATTAAATAATGTAAGTGTTTTATTTTCCATTTTAAAATATGACCGCATTACCAGCATCCGCAACTGGCGTTATGGACTTCGCCACCATTGGATTGGATCAGACATATCAAATCGTGTATGCAATGTTCATAGGGGTCCACATATCGAACATCGTGTAAAATAAAGCATACCAGAGGGTCAGTGACCCGTCAACCGTTAACCCGCTGAGTCACTTAATTGACTCGTTAGCCCGTTCAATTGTTAACCCGTTAACTGTTAACCCATTCAGTCTCTTAAAGTGCGGCACTCTTGATAATAGGTTTTAACATATAGACATCGGAGGGACATATATCGCAGTACATACATACAGATACATTGAAGAGACAGGATGAGCGCGACAGACAGCCAGACTGACAGACACACAGAGCCTAGGCAAACAGTAATTCGATTTACGCGATTTATGGGCAAGGAAGATGATTTTGATAATGATTCAAACATGATATCTCTAAGCGCAAGAGACAGTCCAAGCTCACAGAAGTATAAATTAACAGGATATATTATACTCTCTTTTTTCCTAAAGCATGACATCAATTCCAATCAAATCAATAAAATAAGCGAAAATTATCTTTCCAAGAGCACAATACATACGGATCTTTTTTAGCTGCAATTTAGCAACTATCAGGATCAAACTATATTCGAACTTTTGCATCCCTCTGGTAGATTTTATAGCAAGGACCTAAACCACTTTATTCCGTTACAAAACTGCGATCATTGTAATAATTTGTTTGCCATTAACGTTTTCTGTCAACACATGAGTGAAGGTTCTTTCCAAGAATGTAACACATCGAACGAATTGAGGGGTACACATAATTCGTATTCACAAACAGAATTTCACCGATCGGTTTGATGAAAGGCGTTATTCTTAGCCCTCGTTTAGTTACAACGAACAAACATTTTCCCAGACTGTCGGAGTCCTTTGAACTCCTCTCGCACAAGCGACGCCGACGACAACAGACCTGTAGCACCCGCCTCTACCCTCTCCTGCTCGCCCCGCCCCCCGTTGTGAGTGCCCCAGCATGTCCCCAGCATGTCCCCAGCATGTCCCCAGCAGTGCCCCAGCGTGTCTTCGGCACCAAACACGACTCGACACTGGTTCCCACATCAGGCTCCCTGCGCGTCGCCGCGTCCTTCTGAGGCGGCACCGTCAGCGTCTCAGCGTGCCCCGCGCCGCCCCGTCATCGCGCTGCCACCGCCCCGCTGCGGCGGCAGGCCGAGGACACGCGCGACAACTGGTGCGGCGGCGTCATCAGAGGGCCGAGCCGATGACGCCGCCACTGATAACGCCTCCGCGCTGTCGCCTCCGCCGCCGCCGCCGCTCCGGCGTCCCCTCCCGTCGGCGTCCCAAGACGGGTCGGCGTCTGTGTCGGCTCCTCACACTCACCACCCCCTGCCGAGACCTGAGGCGGTACTGGGCCGAACAATCAGTGTGATTATAGACCTGCCATGTAAACCAGCGACCGACCATGAATTGGTAATGATTGGGTCGGCCCGCGCCGCACCGCCCCCGATGCACAGTTCGAGCCGAAGACAGTGGGCCTTGGGTTTTGAATTTGCTGCGTCTTTTTCTGTCCGTTCTCCGCGCACAATATGCAGTTGTGGGGCGAGGAGAATTGGGGCACGGCTGGACGGTGCAGCCGCTTTGTTCGGGCGTGGGGTTATTCTAATGTGAGACTGATGGTGACAGGCGAACACAACAGAGTAACACTGGCCGGCGCCGAGCGGCGGCGTCTTGAGAGCAGGATATGGCACAGCGTCTCCCACCACAGATCGTGGTGGGAGACGCTGTCTCAGCACGGCGTCTCCCGAGGCTCCCACGTGACCTGGCGGAGCCGGATGGTCAGGAAAAGCGCCACACTCTCCTCAAGCATAGTGCAGTTATTTGAACCGGCGGTGTTCTGCTTGTCCTAAAACATTATGGGAGCCCGGCCTCGAGGTAGCAACAGAATGTTAGAAATACTGCATGTCTTAATTGTTTCATATTCATTGATATGTCCTTTGGCCTGTCCTTTGGCTATGTATAAGGCTGAACTCCTTTAGAAGGATGCTTATAATATCAACTTGTATTACTTAACTTATAAGGTCTTTAGCGCTGCACAGAAAGCGTTTGATTTAAGTTTACTCTTAAACGCTCCCAGGCATTACAGGGATGATACGGGTTTCCGTCCTGAAAGGAAATGCACTCTTTTGCAGTTGTATGAGCTTTAAATACGTTTAAGACATATAACAGGGACCTCAATGATCATTTAGTCCATTATTTCAGCAATTATCAGCGTTAAAACTTTGGCGTTTTGGAGACTTGTATTAGATAACGAGTACTTGATCGGCATTACTGTCCACCACTTTTGTTGGTGGCGTATGAATTTTGGCATGAAAATTCATGACAAATATCGAATTTTATGGGAAAAACTAGGTAACTGCTGCTGTCGTTAGAACAAAACAAGTTTTTTTCTTCAAATATTGCTTATTTTACCGGAAATATGCCATAAGTGAGGTGTTTTTATTAGCATAAAAGAGGTGACTGGCTCTGCCTCAGCCGGTCCTGCAGAAAATACGCGGTGACATCACCGCGCACTTTGAAATGTCCTTACTCCTTACGCGTAGAAGAGGTCATTTCCAGAAAAATGTTGCTACCGTGGGACTTCTACCATCTTTATAAATACGTTTTGCTATGTAACTCAATTATTCTGGAGAAGAAGAAAAATATAATCCCTTTCAAGCGCGAATGAGTGCTTCGTCACACATTGAGGCCTGTCTCGGAAATGTTGATAATTATGTCAAGGTCTTGGAGGAACCACCCACAAGAGTATACTTCATTTCTTGTAAGTACCGAAGAGTGAAAGCGTGTTACATCACAGCTAAACCAGTAAGGCGCCGTAGTTGGGGATGAACGAGCGAGCGCGAAATAAATGTATGGTGAATTTCAACCCGATCGGGCAAGTAGTTCCTGAGATACATAAAAAGGTGCGCACGTGCGCACGTGCAGAGGCACCCCACCCATGACTTGTGGGTAGGCGTCGGCGGAGGGGTCCTTAACCACACACCAAATTTGAACACAATCGGCTCAGTCATTCTTGAGATATAGAATAGGGGTGAGCACGTGCGCACGTGCAGAGGCACTCCACCCCTGACTTGTGGAAAGGCAACGGCTGAGAGGTCCCTAACCACACACCAAATTAGAACGCAATCGGTTCAGCCGTTCCTGACATATAAAATAGGGGTGCGCACGTGCGCACGTGCAGAGGCACCCCACCTTACTTGTGGGTAGGCGGCGGCGGAGGGGTCCTTAACCACACACCAAATTTGAACACAATCGGCTCAACCGTTCCTGAGATATAGAATAGGGGTGTGCACGTGCGCACGTAGAGGCTTTTTCCGAGCTTTGTTTTCGAACTTTTTTCCCTGACTTGTGGGAAACTGGCAGTTGAGGGGTCCCTAACCACACACCAAATTTGAACACAATCGGCTCAGTCATTCTTGAGATATAGAATAGGGGTGAGCACGTGCGCACGTGCAGAGGCACTCCACCCCTGACTTGTGGAAAGGCAACGGCTGAGAGGTCCCTAACCACACACCAAATTAGAACGCAATCGGTTCAGCCGTTCCTGACATATAAAATAGGGGTGTGCACGTGCGCACGTGCAGAGGCACCCCACCCCTGACTTGTGGAAAATTGGCGGCTGAGGGGTCCCTAACCACACACCAAATTTTCACACAATCGGCTCAGCCGTTGCAGAGTTTTTGCGAGAAAACACTTTTCAATACCCCTCACGTGGCACGCGACACGCGCAGTGGTAGTCACCCACTTGAGTTGTACTGGTCTCAAACAGGGTATGTTGGATGGGGCTGCTCAGCAAAGAAGTCAGGATGTCAATCGGACGTGTGGTTGCAGAGATATGAGCTTCTCAAAAGCGTCACCACGGGCCGGGCCGGGCCGGGCCGGGCCGCTCATATTCAGATTGTTCCCATATACCACGGAAAGACGAGCGAGCGTTTCGCGCTCGCTCGTAACAACACATGTTGCGGAATTCGTTTGACAAATTTACGTTATATGTTGCCATACCGCTACTATTGTGTTTACTTTACAAGTTGCATGACATGAGTGATGAATGATTAACCTTTAAATTGAATGAAAGTGTCCAAATGATCTTTATCAAGACATCGGTTCTCACCTATGCAGTTGACTGTCACCATCAATGGATACGTAAAAGCCACAACGTGGATGTATCTTAATACATGACTATCAATCATTCTGATCTGATCATAGTCAATAGATATATAAAGATAATTCACAAAAATAGTGTTCTCACAAATGACTGATTGTGAATATAGTAACACCCGGCGGCTTCAGACAGCAATCGCATGTCACGAAGATGGTGTCAAGGTGGTCCATTCATATTCTCAGGATCGGAACAAACCAGCAGTCGTCGTGTCGCTTTGTTTGTGAACTCAAGCATGCATATCGTTGTAAAAATAAAACCAGCAGTCAAGGAACCCTATGAGTACCCTATGAATTGCTCAAGCCCTGGACTGCTAGGCCTGGGTTACTCGATTTCATCTGGATTTGTAGTCATCAGGGCTTGTTTCCATGTTTTACTTTTACAATTAAAGCCTGTTCTTAAACCAAATATGATGCATCTGAAAATATCACAAAAGTGAAACATCGAAAGTCAGCCAACGAACTTTTTTAACGCAAACTTCCCACAAGATTCAAACCCGAGCAACCCTGTAACTGCCAAGAAGAAGGGGCCCCGATTCAACCATAAAATAACTGAATGCAGCTCCTGACAGATCTATCCCTCGGTCTGCCACCGTTCCCACGCGCTGCAGAAAGGATTCATCCTTTGAGACGTCTGCGATCAGCACCAGAACAGCTGCGCCATGTCTGCTCTAAATAGAACATCGGCTATGATTGGGCCGGGCGGCCGCCGCGGGGGTGGTGGCGGTGGCGGCGGTGGCGGCGGCGAGCAGACACCCGGACACTTGCCACCCTGTTACCGGAGCCGAGGGGCGCGGTGCGGGGGAGGGGACAGCTGCGCGGGAGCGACGGCGCCCTGTGCTGGAGCGTGGGAGCCGGCCGTTTCCCACGACTCCCGTGGCCGGCGTGCACCTGGCCCGTGCTGCACACGAGGCACCCCTCCCCCGCCGCCCCCGACCCCGTGACCCGGGGGACAGGGCTGGGCTAATGGATGCCTGGACACGGGGCCGGCCATTTCGCCACTGCCGCCGCCGGAGAAAAGAACGCCGCTGATGGTGGGCGATACTGCAAAACGACGCCTTTATGGAGCCGCTTGCAGGGCTTTATTTTGCTGTATACTGCATGACATATATGTTACTTGGCGATGAATTGGAAGATTATAAGCTAATTGAGAGGTAATTATTTTGATGTCCGTCCAAGACATTATTTATTGCCTAATCTGACAGAGAGTTTGAGCACGGGCATCTTTCTGGCCAAACCATACTCATCAATACTAATGTTCAGCAGTTGCAATTGATATTGTTTGTCAAACATGAAGTAGATAAAACAGTTTCCACAGCGTAATCAATGCAAGTTACAATGTTGGAACTCAAACATTTATGCCAAATTAAAATGCTACTTTTCTATCATGCATTTCCGTATGCCTGTATAGTTAGGTTTATTAATTTCTCGTATTGCTTCTCATTATCTATGATTTTAAATATAACTCAAAAGTAGATGTTCTTCACCAGCCAACATTTTAGCTTCGTTCGTTTGAAAATATTTATGCTGTTTTTTTCTTCTCTCTCGACGGTTTGAATATTATAGTGTTACTGTAGTTATGCTTCATTGATGCATTGCAGTCTCCTGATTTGGTATTGTTCTGGCGTCGCAATCTCCCATTGTTGGTGACCATTGCTATATCCAGCTATTCGGAAATCGTACAACGCACTGCAATGTCCAGTGTTGGGCTTGTATTCAAGCATGCCAGGGACGGTGTCCAATCTAAGCTAGTGACTAGTTGACCTATACTGTTTGTAAGCACACAATATGCAGCGCCAATTTCGCTGTGCCCATGCCCAACTCAGTTTATCGCTGTGCCCATGCCCAACTCAGTTTATCGCTGTGCCCATGCCCAACTCAGTTTATTGCTGTGCCCATGCCCAACTCAGTTTATTGCGATGTTTTAACGAAGCACTTATTGATTGATGCAAACTGACGTGTATGTTCTGAGATGTTTTTTTCTCGCGTGTTTTGTTTTTGATGCTTTGCCTCTAGTTGTTATTCTTCATCCTATTTTATGCACATCATTTTACCTCACAGCTTTGATCGTTCACAGACGTATTTTTTTACATTTTACGTAAATTTGTAATACAACTGCTCTAACACTTATAAGCTATTGGATGCTTCTCGTAATTAGCAATATAATCGCATTCAGAAGCTGATCAGAAGCGTGCGCAGATCTCGTACGTCACAGTGCCTCCAGGCCCGCTCCTGTGTTCTCCAGGCCTCCAGGCCCGCTCCCGTGTTCTCCAGGCATCCAGGCCTGCTCCCGTGTTCTTCAGGCCCGCTCCAGACCTCCAGGCCCGCTCCAGACCTCCAGGCCCGCTCCCGTGTTCTCCAGGCATCCAGGCCTCCAGGCCCGCTCCCGTGTCCAGCACACAGTAAAACACACACACACACATACACACAGCCCGCATCTTGGTCACGCCCGGCACCCCTGAAATAACACATCCTCTCCCAACAATTTGTGGGGTGCTGGGCGATGTTTATTCTCCGATCGCCGTCCGAAAGAGACTGTCAGTTTGTCTTTTTCCCCGCCACTTACCCCGCCGACTAGGCCGTAAATACGTCAATATTGACAATGTCGAACGGCGTGAGCGAGTCCGCTTCGGACCAGCCTGTCCGAGGCTCTCCCAGGCGCCGGCGACCCAGAAAAACACAAATCTGGGGGCACGCCGCGCCGCCCTACGACGCCTGGCGACGCCACGGCGACCCTCGTGGCTCGGATTGCCTCGGCTGGGGAGGGCGGCCGTTGCGGCATCACTCCAGAGCTCTTCTTTCACCGCTGCTCCCCGTCGGTATTTATTTACACTTCGCACGGGGGAAACAGGGGCCGCACATGGTCCCGAGTCGTGGGAACCCAGGCGAGGTCATGGTTTTAATGGGGGAAAAGAATGTGGGTGCACAGATGGCCAGCGTGCGCCGTCCACGCCGCGCGCCGCCGGCGAATCACGTGCACCGAGGGTCGGCTTTAGGGGCTCACTTCTCAACCCGTAATTAGAGAGATGTGTGAGCTTATTTGTTTCTGCCGTAAGGTCGAGACGACGTCGGCTCGCACGGGAAAGTAATCCTTATGGGTTTCGTCGAGGTGTCACACTGGGGAAGAGTTGGATAAAAGTTTTAATGCTGCGGTGCGCCACAGGCCAGCGAGGAGGGTGTGCGTAGGGACGCTATAACAGTTTCCGCAGAACAAATGTGTGTCAGAGAACGGGCGGCTGACAATAATCCCGGTCCGTACCCGGTCATCAGGACTCGCTGGGCTCGGGCCAGGGCGGGGAAGTAGCGGCCAGGAGGAACCACCACTTACTTCCAGACAATGGCACGGGCGGAACAGAAAATCGGTAATGCCAGTTTGGGGCGAGGTAGAGATAATTGCATAGGTGCGGCTCTTCTAATGCAAATGTGAGTGCCGGGGTGCTTATGTTCCCCCAGCTACAAGAAACTGCATGCATTTGCGGCATATAACCCCAGGGATTGCGGGTGCTGCAAGTCTGAATCATCGCCAAACAACCCTGGAGAAATCACAGGGTGAGCGTTATGGGGCTGAACTTGCATTCAAATTGGAGCGCTTCAGCGGAAACGACATTTATATGATGCCTATGCATGCAAAGCAAATATAGGTAATAACATACACGCCAATAGTCGCGTAGTGTAAATCGATAATCACAGAATAGGTCGCAAGGATCATTACGCAAAATGTGATTTCACTGAATTTATAAGCAGCAATATTTGTGGAAAAGTTGGCCAGAGCTAGTGCCTGATTGATTTTGCAGCTGGTGAACAACCTGTCAATCAATCTGTACTGTCAATCAATCAGATCAGGGACTGTCAATCAATCAAACTGTGTTTGAAGACCTATCATTCAAGCATAACAGGGACAATTTGTTTGCACAATTCGGTTGATGAGCAGCTGTATACGTGTTGTAACTTTTTTGCGCCACTTTTATGAACAGCCCTGCCTTGTTGCGCAGTTTTATCACTGATTATATCAAGTAACAACAAATCATACTTCTCATACATTTATCGAGCGCGCTAACGCTCATATAAGCTGGTAAAACCTGAAATAATCGCCGAAAATCGCGGGCAATTTTCTGTAATCTTACTTGAACTCATTAACGCTAAAATTGTTCAGTAAATTGTCCATTGTTATGATTGAGGCATCATAACATATGCCCAAATGTATATCACAAGTGGAAGTTTTCATGTGAAAGCTAATGAGCAATTCACGCCAAATCTTCAACAAAAATATACGTTAAGTAAAAACGATTCTCGCTCTGTTAAATCACATTGTTCGCTGATAAAAAGTTCTGGCAACGAACCGTTCACGTATCAATTTCGTTCAAACATTTCCCATTCTCTGTGTCCTTGTTCCTGTATTCGGTGCAATCATGGATTACATACATATTTTGTTGTTGACCAGCCTCTTACATGTCTGATGAACAAAGAGCTCCCATAATGTAACCTGCTACTTAAACGATATAACATTTTCTCAAACTATGTTTCTTGGTGATAATACATAACACGTCAATTCAGTAAATATAACACCATGTGAGAGCTAAACCTAGTTGTAAAACACCACCACACTGCTGCACCGTACCATTGTCATCAGGCATAAGATTATCACGCTTTTCAGCACGGTAAACTATCTGTCTTTTTAATTCACGAAAGCTTCTGATACAGTGCATTTCGAAATAATAGGATTAGTGCAGTATCCCTGCATTGCACACACCAGTACAATTGTAATGCACTGGCCAACAAGGAACATTTCGAAGAAGGACTATTTAAAGGATATGAAGTGCTGACCAGAGCCCCGTTCTTGCTTCCCCAACGAGCGCAAATGAAGCCAGCAGAGGCGTCGGCATGACAAGATGATGATGCTAGGCAGTGAAATTATCTCTGTGGCACCTTTACGACCGCGAAAATAACACGATATGTAATTGCAGCGGCTCATTGTCCAATTTGTCGGTAATACGCCCTGCAACGGAGTGGCCACACCTTCAGCGAACTATTACCGCCGGAGCAATCTCGGGGTGCTTCAAAGTTTACAGTTTTGTGACCTGTCGCTGATATGGCGCCATGAAACGGTGCACGGATGGCTGATGGTCGTGAGAAACCGGCTGATTGCTGCCAGAGAACGGCCCCTTATAATAAGCCTGCGGTCGGTGTGCGGCTGGTTAGTGGCCACTGACCAACAGGCGCCTGCACCATGTTGGGAGCAGGACGAGTCGGGCTGTGGGTGTGGGGCTGAAAATGGTCGGCAGGGTGGGGTGAGGTGGGGTGAAGATGCGGTGGTAGTAGGTACCAGCCCCCGTCCACGAATCGCAGGCTCCCTTGACCATGACGTCACTCCGGGAGTAGAAATCCCTTTGCCCAGCTCGATCACGTGTTAAAAGCACGAACTTTACCGAAGGATGACAACATAATTTTAGTGCGTAGAGCACTAACCATCCGTTCCACAGATTCAGCCATTCTTATTGTTTGGTGAAATGCACCTAATGTGGCGAAAATATTTGTATAAGTGGAAAATTTGAGATGTTAAAGTTAACCCTGCAAATCGAAAGCAAGGATTTCTTTTACCATAGGGAAAACAATGTCATAGTATTTTGTTTTTAAGAAAATGGAATCCTTTATGTTTTTGCTGACAGATGCTACCAAACACGCATTGTTTAACCCGTTACGCGGTGAGGGCACAGTTTCTCAAACCTCTAAAACCGTGATATTTAAGTTGTTTTGACCTCGAATAATCAACAGGGAAGAACATCAGGCTGGTATAATTACATATCTACCTCTTGATTTCCTGTCATGCTGCTACTATCAAATATGGGGCAGTCTTAAAACCGGACATGCGCCAAGTATGTCGATATTCCTGAAGATAAATGACGAGAATCGCCGCGCCATAAGCACCTTTGTTTATTTGCTACCATATTGCAACATATTGATGCCAAATTATCTGACGTCACCCCGGGATTCGTTTCTCCCTCGTGTGTAAACCTTATTAGTAAAGGAATCTTGGTAGGTACTACTGTTTAACGTATTGACCCATCAAAATATGGTCATCAGCCACCAAGGAAACTCGGCAATCCGGCAGCAATGCTGTAATCTCGTAGATTGGGCCCGGTTGCATAATCATATATATCGAATCGCAGGCTCCCTTGACCATGACGTCACTCCGGGAGTAGAAATCCCTTTGCCCAGCTCGATCACGTGTTAAAAGCACGAACTTTACCGAAGGATGACAACATAATTTTAGTGCGTAGAGCACTAACCATCCGTTCCACAGATTCAGCCATTCTTATTGTTTGGTGAAATGCACCTAATGTGGCGAAAATATTTGTATAAGTGGAAAATTTGAGATGTTAAAGTTAACCCTGCAAATCGAAAGCAAGGATTTCTTTTACCATAGGGAAAACAATGCCATAGTATTTTGTTTTTAAGAAAATGGAATCCTTTATGTTTTCGCTGACAGATGCTACCAAACACGCATTGTTTAACCCGTTACGCGGTGAGGGTACAGTTTCTCAAACCTCTAAAACCGTGATATTTAAGTTGTTTTGACCTCGAATAATCAACAGGGAAGAACATTAGGCTGGTATAATTACATATCTACCTCTTGATTTCCTGTCATGCTGCTACTATCAAATATGGGGCAGTCTTAAAACCGGACATGCGCCAAGTATGTCGATATTCCTGAAGATAAATGACGAGAATCGCCGCGCCATAAGCACCTTTGTTTATTTGCTACCATATTGCAACATATTGATGCCAAATTATCTGACGTCACCCCGGGATTTGTTTCTCCCTCGTGTGTAAACCTTATTAGTAAAGGAATCTTGGTAGGTACTACTGTTTAACGTATTGACCCATCAAAATATGGTCATCAGCCACCAAGGAAACTCGGCAATCCGGCAGCAATGCTGTAATCTCGTAGATTGGGCCCGGTTGCATAATCATATATATATATATATATAGCGCTCGTATGGCTGAAACCGTAGACTTCAAAGAAACAAGCATACCACTGTGAGTTATGCTCCCTCAGCCATGGGTCACAGTTCACGGGCTGGCAGCGTTGAGCACTGGTGGCATCACTCACATCATGTCCTTCCAAGTGACGAATACTTGGAAAAGGCTAATGTTTGACTTCTTATAAGCACTGAGCTGACGGGTATGCTCGGTAGAAAGCCAGAGATTTACCGTTTATTAAGAATTGAGCCGACAGTGGCCTGCTTGCGTCCTTGTCAAGGCCATTGCACTTGTATTATTGTCAAAGCAGTGGGAACAATCCATTCTTCTCCTTTGTACATACAATTTGCAGATCCTCATTTTTTTGTTATCGATATTGCTGGAAAATCTTACATAAATCGCTTGGATTTTGTTTAAAGGGAAATAATGACCTTTTGATTTTGTTAGCAACAATTTCTTAGGCTACCGTTATGTTTTTAAAATTATTTTATTTAAATTTAAGAATTAAATACAATTATTCCCAAATTAAAAGTTGTAAGTTTGGAAAAAATACAAAACAAGTACCTTGTGTACTTCATGAGGGTCATTGACAAATTCGTCCTTCCCTACCATTGTTAGCATCGAGTGCGGCATTTGTGGAGGCTCTGTGACATTTCCGATCAAACTGAGCGCTGCTCGGACACCCGCTAGTAGCGCTTTCGTTCTCCATGGCAACCAGGCGTCAGCCAATCAAAAGCCAGAAAGGGAATACGTTCTGGCTTTTCATTGGCTCACGCCTGGTTGCCATGGAGAACGAAAGCGCTACTAGCGTGCGTTCGAGCAGCGCTCTGATCCGTGAAGCAATCCGTGAAGCATCCGTAATGCATGACTGACTATCAGTATAAATAACAACAACATGCAAACTATACCAACTCGTATAAAATAAGAGCGGAATGAATTGAACCGCAGGCAAGCTAGTATTCGCAAAGCACTCGGCACTGCGCCGCAATAGCAAAAGGTGAGGGAAATGCATATTGGATACAATATTATTACGTCACAAGTTTCTGAAGTGTCAACTACTATGAAATACAGTGATAAAATACCTTTAATAATGATTAACAAGAAAATTCAAACTTAAAAACAATAATTTGAATAAGTCTTTAATTAGCTTTCAACTCGAAATCAGATATAATTTGCAATGCTGGCACCAGTGACGTCATTAACAAAGCCTGCTACGGGACTTGAGTATACTAATCAGGAACAACTCGCCAAGTGCGCCGAGATGGTTAAGTGCGCCGAGAAGCATGACAATGACTTTGTAAACAAATCGCCGACGCTAAATAGGTCGCCGTCGATGTGCATCGATGAGCTTCTGATTTAATTCCCAGTTTTGTGTTATTGTTCGTTAGTTTTTTTTGGGAAAAATTATTATTTTTCATGATAAAATCAAGCATAGCGTTATATACAGCCACATACAAACTATACACAACTCCTAATGTTGAAAACAAATGAATCGATTTTCAAAAATTGAGGGTCGCAACCACTAACTATGCCGCGTTGATGTGCATCGATGAGCTTCCGATTTTATTGCCACTTTTTCCAATCGCTGTTAGTTTTAGAAGATCGCCGGGCATATAATCACAACAAGCAGAACGCACAATATACTTTCCACTCCATTGCGTAAAAAAACAATACGGGAAAAGCCCGCAGTTTGATGAGGACCAAAAGTACCTGACAAAAGGTCAGAAATAGTGCAAGTACCGGTCGTTAAAAGTGTGGAACGCTTATCAACTTTAACTTGAAATATCTTTCGGTAGGAAAGTTTTCATGCAAAATGTGATGAATTTACAATATATTTTGATCTCGTCTGGCGATTTCAAGTGCTAACTCCATTTTAGTGGGAAAAGGTCATTATTTCCCTTTAAGAAAGCGTCACGGCAAATGAAGGAGGTACACTGTAAACTCATTTCGACAAGGATTCGTTTTCTAACCACTGGCGTTTGTCAAAAATACAAATATGTGGGATGTCAGAAGACGAGTATCTCGTCACAACTCGCCGAATCAACAAGTCAAACGCTATCTAAATACCAATACCTAGTGTGGCAAACGTGTGGCTTACATGTGTATGTGTAAGCCACACGTTTGTTGGCAGAGTCAGTGACACGTTCGTTAAACTTGTGGTGGAAACATAGTTACGTAGATGTCGCACGTTGTTCATAACAAGCACAAGCATGCGCCGCGTTAAGCCTCTGTTATGAATAATTCTGTAAAATGGTCTGGCTGATTAGTTACTTTTATATTTCTATTTGATTTATCTCGTAAGCTTCTTGTTTTGTTGTTGTTGTTGTTGTTGTATAGCGTATTGTTATTGCTCTCTGTGTGGTTAACAAGAAAGCATCTCGGTTAGGATCCTTCGCGCATGTTATTCCCTGCATGCGGCTCAGTAGGCCAGTTGGGTCACGCCGGAATTGGTCTTCATGGTGCTGGCGGTGAGCGAGCCGTGCGCGTGTTGTCTTGTTTTAAGTTAATTGGTGTGTTCTGGGATGTATATCTCGCATCAATATGTGCATTTGCTGGTTGATTGAGTTGAGACGAACATAAATCAAGATGAAGCATAGGTATAGTGTTTCCGATACGGCCCATTTCCCGTTGCGTTTCAGCAGACTGAGAAGATGGCAAGCGTTCAACTTCTTGTGTTGATAGTGTTCTCGGGTGTTTTCATATTATGCCAATATGTCCATTGTCCATATATTATGATGTGGAAAGTTGATGGATCGTCAGTCGTATTTCCTGTACATATATGGTCTTGGCGTCAGTCGGGGACCGAGGCCCCCGGGTCGTATGTTAAAAAGGCTTCTTGCGTCGTTTGAGGCTGAGGTCATCGTTTCGTTTTGAAGATTATTGCAGCATCTTTTTGCGTTTGTGTTCACGTCAGATGACGCTTGTTTGGCACGTCACAGGATGTTTGCGTCGCGTCGGAGGATACGCAGTTCGCATGTCCCATGTTACACACCAGGGTTATGACTGATGCTGGTTTTCAAATATACTTCAAAGACGGTTGTGATGTTTTTTAGCACAGAGAGCTGCAAACTGTCTACGAACACCTCGCATAAGACTATACGATTACAAGGGATACCCGTACTCCGTAGCATATAATGCGGGCAATGCCTGGTAACCTACTTACAAGTACAGGTCTTCCCCGGGTAGCAAGTTTACAACCATGCTACGGAATTCGCACCGCCCGCCGTTGGTGACGTCACGTTGACGTCAGATTCGTCGGCGCGAGGTGCGCACGGCTCATAGGAGGGTTTCAAACGCGCAAACGCGCAGTCAGCAGCGGCGGCGTGAGGTGTGCGCGGTTCATGGGAGGGTTTGCTATCGTACGCTCACAAGTAGGCGACTGACTGATTCGATTTACGGCTTGTCTCAGCATGTCAATCAGCCATGTAGTGAAGTTAATTAGGTCTCTGATAACCCGTTTATACATGTGAGATAGGCAAATTACAAGAGGTAAACGAGGTCTGCATGTCGCTGCACGGCGTCGGCGTCAGATGTGAGCTGCAAACGGCGTCAGATGTGATCAGCTGTTTGTGCCTGGGGCGCGTACTGAGGCCGGGAAAAGGAGATTCGGGTATCGAGCCGCCCACATGATGAACTCACTGCCTCCGGATTTCCCTACGATGTCTGTGGGACGGTTTAGGAGGCGCTCAAGGTCGAGCTGCTCACATCGAACCATGTTACCTGATCTGACTGTGATGAATGTCGTACGCTGTGCTGTGTGTCATGTGTCATGTCTAGATTAGTTCATTTTAAAAGAGTGATTAATTTTTATCCGTTTGTTCGCCCTATTTACAACTGACTGAAAACCGTAATAGCCACTGTTTTTGTGGATGGTTTGCTTTTGGTACAATACAATACAATACCTACTTGGTATGATTGCATGCCATACGCTCAGTCAACGAAGCGGCGCCGTGGGAGGAGAGGCCTGCATGGTCGAAAATGTGATGTCCCTAACTCCCTTGAAGTGACAACGCTAAGGTTATTGTTGTAGTGTCTATCTATATTGAATGTAAGGGCGAAGCCAAGGGGGGGGGAGCAAGGATGTTATGCCACCCCCCCCCCCCCCTCCCCCTGGAGGCCAGCCGGATCCCTCTGGCGA
>JAXIVJ010016858.1:0-27703 GCA_036785665.1 Chirona hameri | reverse complement strand
CCCTCGTGGGGGGGGGGGGGGGGGGGGGGGGGGGGGGGCGGCCGCCCCCCGCCGCCCCCCCCCCTGTATCCGCCCCTGATGCAGGTATGGGCATATTGATACCCCAATGCTAACGTGGTTCTTGACACTGATAGCTGGGGTCCCTGTGTCTGATTGGGGTATAACTCCTTGTTATCCCTTGGAACACAGTGCCGTGCTGGGAAACAAATGGATCACCCTTCATATTGGGAAAAGAGGGTCTCTTGCATTGTCTATAGCGCTTGTTTTATTTGCCCTGTCAATAGACCGCCCCCGGAATAGATAATAGGAAGGAAGGCTCTATCTAGAGATACAGCATATAACAGGAGGGATTCAGAGCGTAATCATAGTCAGCTATGGTCCTCACTATTTACCCCCTTGGGCCACCTAGCTCCTTCTTTTTAATGTATCATTAATTATCATATCACGAAATGATGACTGAACCGGGTAGTTGTAATGCAAGGAATTCAATTTTGGGGTTTAGGAAAACTCTGAGATAATCATTTGGATGTAAAACTTGACGCTCCCTCTTCCAGGGATTACTGGAGTACCTCCCCCGGCATTTGTTGTTAGCTCATGAGTGCATATCCCATCGATGTTCGCAGGTCAGTATTACCCACCAGCGCTCGTACCCCGCCATGATCGGGGTCGGTCATTGACCCAGGCTACCTCTGCCGCACGTTACCTGCCCTCAGGCTACCTCTGACGCTCCTCCCCATTGCAGCTGCTGAACTAGCTCACGGCATCCCCGTCGTCGACGGTGGCGCCCCCTTCTCCTCGTTTGTAGTTTCGCCGACAGATGTCGCGCGCCTGCATTCGGCGGCACAGGATCCGCCGCGCCATCTCGCCCCCGAGGTTACTGACCCCGCCCTCCGCGACATCTCGTCGACGATCGTACCTCGGCCGCCGACTGTGGCGCCCCCTTCCTTAGTTCGAGATGCCGCCGACAGAAGGCCGGCTACTCTCTCGCTCTCTCGCTCTTCATTCAATACAGCCATTCGATTTGTCGTTTATTTCCTCGCACTGTGTGACCATCATGACGAAAACTCTTATCTTTAGATATCTCGCGACACTTCGCGGCACTCTCTCACCATTACTTACCGGCGCATCTGCGATCCCGGCGGACCACGCCTCTCCGGTATTGGGTAGGGGCGGAACTCGGCCCAGGGCCTTGACGACGGTGACCGGAGGGAGGTGCGAGCCCTCTCTTCAGTTATTCTCGCCGCGTTGGTCACTGCCGCTGATGCGCACTGGACGATTCGCAACGCTCCCTCGCGCCACGCTGCCATGACGCGGAACTCTGCTCGTCGAGCCGCATCGATAATTCCCGCCTTCGTGCGGGCGACCTCCCTGGCGGTGATAGCGGCCTCATCGGCCACTTCGGCGGCCCGCGCGGCAGCGCAGCCGCTGAGCTCGGCCCTGATGGTCGCATCTATGGCGCTCATCGCCGCTCTTTCCTAGGAAGCCATTTCATCCTCTGCTCCAGAGATCGCGCGCTCATCGCCTCCTGTGAGCGCATCGGGCGGATCGGGAAACCCCGACGCCTCCAATGCGGACCCAGCACTGCGTTTCCGGTCTGAATCGGCCTACTTGCTTGTGCTTCCCTGAGCAGAGCCGCGAGCTCGTCCACCTCGTTGGACTCGAGAAAGATTTCTACCGACCATGTTTTCTCGCCTGTTACGACTTTTAACTTGCCCCGACCCCCTTTGTTACCGGAGGGGCCGAATCGTATCGCGTTGGCTATCCACGTGTTAATGGCTCCTTCCCCTCATACCCCCCATGGTCAAAAAGGGGGGGGGGGCGAGAAGCGAATGCGCCTTTCGCTCGTTCACCTCCCCTTTCAGTTCACCCGTGACCGCCGTGATGGAGCCCCATCGCACTACGCCCTCATTCAGCCCTGACCCGGCTCCTCTGCGGCCAGGCACTCCATACGCGTGATTGCGCCCACTGTTCGGACCGAGGATCCCGACGATCGGTCCGACTCGCCGGGATGGAGCGTTTCTTCTGATCCCGTCTGGGCGACGGCGGACAGTATCCGACACCAAGGGGAGATGGAGGGTCTGCGGATGTCAACTACGGCGGGACAACCTTGCCAAGGTAAGAAAGTTGTGTTCACATCCTCCCGCTCGCGCGTGGAGCACCACCTGATCTCCGTATAATTTGTGCACACATGATTTTGCTGGTCGTTTGTTCGGAGCAGGAGGGTAGCACCGAAGCCCTTTACTCCCACGCGGGTCACGATCTGATCCGATGTGATAGCGTTGGTCTTAGAATGTTCAATAGGCTTCGAAGGGTCCTTGCTTAATGTCTCGGTTGGCTAAGCCTTTGTTTTCCTTCTTCTTTTTGTCTATGATTTATTAACGTGGACGAGTTACTCTAATCCGCTGACGTTATATATATCCATGGGCCCGGGAACAGGGGGGGGGGGGGGGCAGCGGGGGCGCTTGCCCCCCCCCCCCCCAACATCTGGACCGGGGGGGGGGGGGGGCGGCGCCCCCCAACTTTGGCGAAAAAAAATCCCTAAAATTGAGCTCTTTCAATTTTCTTCACAAAAAGTTATATAAAATACGAAAGCCTCCTTATGTCACTTTCATTTTTATTTTGTATTTTATAGCATGTCATAAGTATTATTATTATATGGCTTTGCTTTTACAGCAACATCGTATACCTTTCTTTTCATTCCTTTTTCCATTAAATGTTCTGAGATATAATGGACAACTTTGGTATAGTAGTACATTTGGGGGCAGTTGTCTGCTTGGTGCGTCGTCGTTAAAATGACGCACTGATGCAGTGGCGGATCTACGGTTGGGCAAAATGGGCAATTGCCCCCCCCCCTAAACCACCTGAAATCGGCTCAAAATTGACACATTTCCTGCTATGAAAGAAAATCTAAGCAACTTTTACCATGGAAGGTTTGCTTTAACCCTAGGCCTACGGGGGTCTTAAAACGACCCCCTGATGTTTTTCTTGCATAACTTTTTAGACATGCGACACATCTTGCTGGCATTTTCAGTAGCTAAGTATACAACAATTATACGTATGCTGCAAAAATTTCATTGAAATTGATCGAGAAATTTGGGAAACAATGATGTTTTGATGACGTCATGTTGGTGGAAAAACGATAAATGTTTGAACAATCGTAGAAAACAGAGTTTCAAAGCAAATTTCAAACTCAATTAAGCAAAGATACAACATTTTATTTTATTTAAAATGCCAATCTCGAATTTTCGAAGTTTTGGGTTTTTGTTCCCCAAAATGAACACAAACTTTTTTTTTGTGAAAAATTACCACAAAATCAAAATTTTCAAAAATGTTAAAAAAATGGAATGCATGAGAGAGAACTGAGTATGGAAAATACTAAAACCAAATTTCAAAGAAATATCTCTATTGTTGACTGAGTGATGGCTCCCCAAGTGTAAGAAATTCATGACGTCATTTTTGTAATAACTTATTTGGACTTTTTTACCAGATACGAATAAATAATTACCTTTTCTGTATTTATGAAACAAAACTGGTCTAGGAATATGCCTTTTTATTCACGTTTATCAATTTCTCATTTTGAGGTTTTCTGACAGAGCAAAATCGCTGTTCTGGACGTTGTCGATCGAGGTCATTCACTGGACCTGTAAGGTCACTCGTTGACCGGAAACCTAAAAATTGCATACAGTTAGCTTTCAAACATGACAGGCAACATGTTGGCTCTTACCGTGTTGCTCTATCTTGCTTGGTTTGGAAGTTAACAGGGGGTCGTTTTAGGACGCCCCGTAGGGCGAAGGAAAAAGTTCCCGTAGGGCGAGGGTTAACCCTATTTGTAACAGGGGGGGGGGGGGGGCGGATTCCGCCCCCCTCATGTTTTTCCAAGATATCTCCAGAACGGCTGGGAGCAGGACCATGAAATTTTGGGACTTTTCATAGAATTGAACTCCGCATTTGGAGTCAAAATTTTGAGTTCTTAACCTGAACAGAGGCGGTTCCAGGGCACAGTTTTGGGTGGGTTCGGAGGCGACATTTGGCGATAATACGGAAATGCGATCTTCCACGGTTTCTTCCTAACTGCCTCAAGTATAAAGGAGTTACATCGGTTTACGGTGATTGCAACAAGTGCAAATTAGTTGATGTTAATGAAATATCATAAAAATTGCATGGCAGAGGCGGTTTCAGGGGCTTGAAAGGGGGGGGGGGGGGGTCCAGGAAGTATTCAATGCTTGGCGGGAAGCCAATAGAGCAATGTAAGGGGCATTTATAGCTATCGAGATGTAAAAGATTTGCTTCTGCTTCCATTATTTGCATAATTTATTACATATAGAGTTTCAGGGGCGTGTTCAGGAACATAAAAAGGGGGGTGACTGGCATGGTGATGACGATATGCCAGCGATAACGGCGCAATAGACGTTTAGCTTATAATGATATATGCACATATGAGGCCATAAAAGGGAATAAAGACATTTTTTTGCAGAGGCGCGCTCAGGAATGGAAGAAAGGGGGTCATATTATTGCAAGGAAACTAAGAGGCATGGGCGTACAATTACATAACATACTGCAGTTTTAGGATGAAACACGCACCACAGGCTACTCTACGAACGATTATAAGATAATAGGCGAGTCCAGGTAGGGTAAAAAGGGGGCAAGCAATGTTAATTGAAGTTGTAAGTGAAATAGTCAGTGTTGACTAGTTAGTATCATAATAGCGGATACTATACTTATCAAAAGGTCTTGCGCCGCCCCAGTTTGGATCCTGGATACGCCTATGATGAAGTACAACATGCAAAAAGGAACTATCTACGATCAGTAACATATTTATAGTGCTGGGTAGCAACTTGTCTGCGGTTAATATTTTTTCCCAATTTGACCCCCCTTTTCACTAACCTGGTACCGCCTATGGCAAAAAATATTATTTATAACTGTTTTGTCTAATGTCTCAATCACATACCATTTCATTTATCAAAAAACAACATCAAAAAATGGTTTTATTACGCATATACTTCACCCCCATATTTAGTGACCTGCACACGCCTATGATTTTTGAATTTTCAAACGTCACCGTCATATATCAATTTCTAATTAAATCTCTATCGATTCCTATTGGTTGTGTTAAAATCGGTCGATAAATATGAAAGCTATGTTGGATCAAAAATACCACTAAAATTTGTAGTTTTTGTCCCCCTGTTGCCTCCCTATTCCAAATGTATATTTGTATTATTATTTAGAAATGTAGATCGGATTGAGGGGAACCAAACACCGTTTCATTTTTGAAAATCGGACGGGTAGATCTCGAGATCTCCGGGGGGGCGGAATCCACCCCCCCCCCCTGTTACAAATAGGGGTAGCCAGGAGCCTGTTATAAATAGGGTTAAATCAGCTATCAATGCATAAGCAAGCTAAATCCGATGAGTTTTCAGAATTATGTGAGACTTTTTTTATTTTTGCCCCCGCCCCCCCCCCCCCCAACTCCTGTCCTGGATCCGCTGCTGCAACTGACGGCGATAAACATCTGCTGCATTTGGTTTATAAGTTTATCCCACGTCAACGTTACGGATGTGGTCAAACTGGCGAGCGGCCCTCTAGCTGTCCTCGCTGTCTATGCCGACGGGGCGGCAATCGCAAGCAAGAGTTACGTATATGTCGTAGGTTACCGTGATACGGTGATGAAGAGGTCAGTGCAGCCCACACTGGTGGACTTCTTCAAGAGAAAAAAAGTCAGGCGTCAGGTACGAGTATTTTATCAGACGACCGGCGGGTTTACAAAGGAAACGGGGGGTGGCATGACCACCACTTTTCATATTTTTCATATTTTGATGTTAACCTGCGTCGTGCCGGGGGCGGGGCATTTAGACGCCCCCTCCCCTAAGGGCGTCTACCCCCCCCCCCAGGTTTTTTGAGGATAGCGAAAAAACGGCGGCGCGCCGTTTTTGCCGTTTCAAAAACGGCGCACGGTGCACAGCGCCGCCGTTTCAGCCGCTGTTTTTGGCACACCTGTTCGGGCATCAAGTATCCACATTGTGTGCAATTCTTGACCACGGGTCTCTCAGGTCAGGTCACTTGACCACACCTCCAAATAAGTTTGCGGTTGTACCAAAGCAACAGTTTTTGACCGATCGGTTTCAAACTTACAGGATTTCATAAGGTCATAGGTATATACAATTCGAGTATCTACGATTTTGAATATCGGTGACCTAAGGTCGCCGGTCGGGTCAATTTCGTGACCTCCCATTATAAGTCAATGGGGAAATATTAAAATGTTTCCTATTCCGAAGATACGCATATCAGTCCAATTCCTTCAGCATCATGTTATCATATGCTATTATTGATGATCCAGGTTCAATTTTTGTTCAGTAACCCCTACAGGGTCAACCGAGGTCATCTGAGGTCACCAAAACTTTTGTGTCAACAACTCTCGATAGAATGAATATAATGAAGTGAAATCGGCATAAATGTGTTTGTCTTGTCGAGACACGTCTCCCAATATGCAACATGACTTACTTGGGTCGCCACTTGACCTTGACCTGAGGTCAAAGTTCTAAGTTGATATAAACTGGACCAAATGAATGTGATTCGAAGCGCTTTGACGAGACGAACATGATGTCATCAAAATCATTGCCCGTATCTTTATTAGGTAAACAGTTATTTTCTGAACGTTTTGCCAAAAAATAGCCCATTTGACATTTGATGACCTCTGGAGCTCAAACTGTTAACCTGAGATAAAATTGGATGACACGTTATGATTGAATATTTCAAGAGCTTTCGATTGTTTATTTTCGTTTGTTCCTAGCTATCATAAATCCCGAGATATTTGGGGGGTCCTGGAGCGATGTCCTAAAACTGGAAAATCTGACCTTTGATGACCTCTGGTGACCTCAATACTGACCTGAACAAGAAAATGAAGAAATAGTTTGAAAGTTATTTTTGATGAGATTTCTAACCGTGTTTTCGGTTTTCCAATGAGGAAAATTTTACAACGAAAAGGTGCACCAAGATTAGAAGTGAGAAGATGCCAAAACAAAATATTTGGTTTCGCCCCCCCCCCCCCAACTTTAAAATCGTTCCCGGGCCCCTGTATATATCTGATTCATATAACGCCTCCTGTCTTAAGCAACGCGCTTATTATTGCTACCTATATTTCGGCGGGAATATTAACGTTAAATGACTTATGTTGATTAGCATTAACCGTTCGTATATATTGCGCGAATAACAATTTACCTACTGGACGATATGCCTGGATTATTCGTAGGAACCACGATTCAATGTTATAAGTCCCGCCCACGAATGCGCAAAAATGCCCGGCCGTTTTAACTCGAATATCGCGCGTTCTTGCTCGGGATTCCAACCGATATCGTTAAACTTCTGCTTGATTCCAGCTGATTCCCCTCCCTCCTCCTTCAGCTCCACCGTACGCTGATTGTGACGTGTCGATTCTCTCTCTCCCCCAGATGGATGCTTACGATGAAATTGCGCGACTCCATGTGGAGGCTTTTCACCTGCGGAATGGCATCTGGCTCCTGAGTCGCCACGTCCCGCCCACCGCCCCTTCAGATATGACGGACTTTGTCATGTGGGCGGCGCGGACCGGCATGGGGTCCGCCGCACAGCGTCCTGCTTCTGTTGATGTCGAGAGATAGGAAATATAAACCAGAAACTCATGACATTGTTGTTAACCTGTTGGAACGAGACTGATCCGCGCCGAGATGCTGACCGGGGGACCTCCGCCCCGTCCTCCGTCCGCGATAATCGATCCATCCCCTTGTCATCTGCTTATCGTTGAAGACGTGCTGCAGCCGAGGCCGAATATTTTATCTATTTTTTTTTAACAGCAGTGCAGCTTCCTTTGGTCATCAACCGACTTTGACTCGTTTACGTAAATCCTAAGCAAATATATCGCGATACTATAATTCGTTTTGATTAACTTATGCATGACATTGTAGCGTTAGTTACCTTGAAGAATCTTATAGCCGACTTTGCATTACGCCTTTCCTCCGATCCATAATAGAACCTCACCACTGCGGGGAGAACGCGGCACGTTACGCAGGATATGTTTATAAGCATACCACAACTCCGATGCGTTATAACGGATACGCTACCGATATATCACGAATTCAGCTCTCGTTAGTAATCTAACTCGATCCACGATAATCAACGGTCATATTATCCACGCTGGATGACCCAGGCTGGGGTGTTGGTACAGCCATATATCCCCGTTCTGCATACATACTCGCAAAGGCTTAATAACGCGATAGCAGGTTCCATACAGCGGAGGACAAAGGATATGTTTTGGATAGAATCCTCTAGATATAAGAATAACCGCGGAAGAGAATTCGGAATAATTTAATCTCGCCTACGCCGGCACGAACCGCGAACTGGGCCGGTGTTATGAATACTACCCATTTCGTGACATGTGACATAACCACGGGCCTAACGGGCCTTGCGAAGGGAGTTGCGAATTGGTTCATATTAATTAACTTTTGACAAACTTCCTTACTGTAATCATGCAATTATAATATTGATCATTAAAGGATAAAGCCCTAAAACTCTGCCGCCTGATGTATACAAACGCGCCCGATCTGGGGTATCTTACATATTACTCGTTAAAGCAACGACATTCGCAACCGAGGATTTTTAACACCGCTCAAGTCATACTGGAGGCGTTATGAACGCCCTCCAAGTTCATTTCTCATTCGGGCTCAGGGAAATAAGAATGGATGGGAGCCCGAGTCAATCTGTTGCGAAGAACCCTATTCCGGCCAATTTAATAGAATAAATGAATTGCCATGAATCCACCATCACTACAAAGCTAAGTCGCATGATAACGGTGAGTTGATGAGAAGCACAACTCACACTTAACCTTGTAGCTATAGCGAACTCATGCTCGACTCAATTGTTTCCGTTGCTGAACGAGTCATGTCTTCTCAATGTGATTTATACTAATCGTCATAGACTTAAATGACTCAAATCGTTTGAGCCGACTCGAGTCCTCCTCAATCGACCGCATACCGACTCACTCCGGAACTCACGGGTACTCATCGCAGCATACTTATAACGATTCAATTTGTTTGAGTCGACTCGAATCTGGCTCAAACGCCGGACAACCGACTCACCCAAAACTCACGGGTTGTTGTAAACACATTGACCCGACTCACTTCATGACTCATCCCTAAAGGTGTCCAACTCATGAGTCGATTCGTCACTCCCCTAGGAATCGATTACAAATCTGCTCTGTGGGCGCTAGAAACGGCGCTTACCGCACGCGATCCGCCGACACGCCCAGAGCCTATGCCATCGCCCTGTTCCCGGATGGCTCGTGACGTCAACGTGTTCCCGTTATCATGACCGCCTTTGTCCCGGGCCCGGACCCCGCCCGTGGGCCTGACCCGAGCCATCCACCTGGCCCGACATGCGGACTCCGCCCAACCTACGTAGCCCACTCCCTTCGTTCGTTCGTCATTCCCTTCGAAAGGTCCTGTTGTTCACACCCATATTATGTATTTACAAGTATCGACTGCATGGCGACGGCCTAGTGCCAAGTGCCGCCCCTCCACCAAACACACCCCCCATCCCGCTAACGATTAACCCCCTCCCCCCACCCCTTCATCCCCCGCTTCTCGATCCATTAAGTCGAGTCGCCAGCCAGACGCACCTTGCCACCCTCCGCCCTCAAAGCCCACACAAACACCTCTACACCGCCTACGTTTCTAGCGCCCACAGAGCAGATTTATAATCGATTCCTAGGAGAGTGACGAATCGACTCATGAGTTCGACACCTTTAGGGATAAGCCCATGCAAACTCCTCCGCTTTGGCTGCTGCCACCCGTACAAACATCTGTCGCCCGATCGACTCATTCTCGCACTCATTCCGAATGACGTTATGACGTTATGAATGACGTCCCTCCCTGCCCGCAGCGCCGGAATCGTCTGTCAGTAAACACGTCAGAGTACCCGGCCGGGTGGTGGGTACTGATGAGGTCTGGGGGGAGGGGGAAGGGGAGCTTGGTCCCGCTATGGTACGATGAGCAGACTTGCATGACATTGACTTGGTGTCTTTGAAGGTAGACGAGATCACTGAAGTCACTGATGCTGTTCTCCACCTCCAGCACTCAATCGTATCACTGTCTATGCCTGAACGGGCCGGGCACTAATGTCCCCCCACGGCGCAGCGATACTTCAGACAGCTCGGCCCGGTCACAACTGCATCTATCTTCAAACCGCTCCCTCCATATACCGCCTCACTTCCGTCTCTGCCGGCCGTGTAATTTCCGTCCACCCGCTCTCTGCGACGGTGGGCTTCCGTCTGCTAAATGGTCCCTTCCGGCCTGTTGACATGACTCTTGTTAGTGTTTCCTATCGTCCCTTCCGGGGCTGGTTGGCGACATCCGACGTTAAACGGCTCCCCCTGTTTCTTGACGGATCAGCTACCTCCGACTCTTGTTGGCGACCCCAACTTTTGACCGGGTTCACCCTGCTCTGAATAATCCACCCAGTCCGCTTCCTGTGTTGTTTTCCCTGTTCTGGTTAACCGCTTAATCAGCTCCCTCCGGCCTCTCGCTAGTGCGTCCCGGTGTTGTTTCCTGTTCTGGTTAACCCGGTTGCGTGGTTAAGCATCTTCATCCGTCGCTGTTTCACACCTGGCCTAGTCGGCCGGGAGTCCGAGTTTGCGCAGGGGGCGTGGCATTATTTCTCGGGTTTACACACCTGGCGATTGAAAGTGCTGCTCTCCATTTGTCTGGATGGTGTGAAGACCAAACAGGATGTTACGTCCTGCCTGGTCCCCTCCTGACGTGCACCTGCGTCCGGCCAGCTGCCTAGTATGCGCCGGCCGGCCCCTCCGCCGCCGTCTTAGGCGCGAGTGGTTTCCTGGCTGGGGCGTGGCGCTACTTCTCGGGTTTACAAACCTGGCGATTGAAAGTGCTGCTCTCCATTTGTCTGGATGGTGTGAAGACCAAACAGGATGTTACGTCCTGCCTGGTCCCCTCCTGACGTGCACCTGCGTCCGGCCAGCTGCCTGGCCGGCTCCTCCACCGTCGCATGGGGCGCGACCGGCTTCCTGTATTTACTCCCGTCGATTTCACGCCTCGCCCACCTGGCTGTCCTGTCGGGCAGTGAATACTGCGTCTGTTCGGCTGATATAGCAGCGGCGTAGCTAGCCAATGCAACCGCCATTACACAAACAGTCGGAGGACGCGGCTCAGACCAGTCAGTATGAACACTCGATTGCAGGTCATTTGCGATGCTAAATCGACACTTACAAAATACTCATTAAACTGGTCGGCTAGCTCACACATGATTTTAGTGTCCGCGTTCACGCTCTCCGTATCAGCACATTTTGCAAATTTATTAAACCTGGACCAAAAGCTACGATAGTCATTGTTAGTGAGTTGGTTGCACAGAAAGTCCCTGCGGGCACGTACTAGCCGACTGCGGACCCTGTTGTGCAGGCTCCTGTAGATTGCGTTATTTTCATCCGTGAGGTGTTTTCTCCAGTTTTATTTTCTCTCGCCTCGTCCCGCTGTGCCATGAGGTCGCGAAGCTTCGGATCTTGTGTTAGCCATGGGTAGCGTCGTTTGCGACATGATCGCACCTGTACCACAGGGCAGTGGCGATCGATGGCTCCGTTCCATATCCGCATGCACTATTCTACCTTGCTGTCCACGCCGCCGGCCGCATGCAATGGACCCCAGTCGGATAGCAGGAGGTCGAAACTGACACTGTCCCAGTCTGTCCGATCCCAACATCTGATATGGCGGACTTCGGGCACGGTGCGGATTCTTGGGAATGATACGGAAATGGTAACAGGCATCTCGGTAAAACGTGCATCGGTTCACTGACAAGTTGGTGTAGGTTGAGGTGAGATAGAAGCTGAAGATATTTTCGAATGTTTAGTGAATTTGGTGTCGAGACATCTAGATTTGTGTCGCCGAGAAGAAAAAACTGGAGTGCCTCGCGTCATGGTGTCCTCGAGCTGGTCTCGGGAGTGTTTCGATGAATCCGCTGGTGGCGCTATCTGGTGGCCTGTAGATGACGCCCACTACCACTGTTCGGCCGCGGCGTGTCACTGAGAGCCAGAGGGCGTCCACTGTGGGTTCAGAGTTCACGATTGATAGTTTTGCTGCTGATAGACACTCACGGCAGATGATGGTGACGCCGCCATCTCGCACTTCCGTACTTTCTCGTTGATGTTGGCGTCTATCGGAGCGGTAAATTTAATAATCCTGAAAAACGAGAAAATCTGCACGCTCGTCTGCGGTCAAGAATGTTTCCGACAGACACAATATGTCGAGTTTGTGGGAGATTAAGAGTTCATTCACTTCAAGTCTGGCAGTAAGTGAGCGTATGTTTAGGTGGCAGATATTGAGCGGGTTTGTATTATCCGTTGGTTGGTTGCATTGGGGTAGCTGAGGCGGTCGTAGCAGGCAGCGCAGGAGACCGGGCGGCTCCGCATCCGGCTCGTCCGGTCGGGCGGGGCCGTCGTTCCGTCGGTAGTCCGTCTCGGGTGTCGGTTGGCGCTCCTTACGACGGGGCGATGATGCACCAGCGCCGGGAGCAGTCGGCTGGTAGCCGATCCCTCATGCTTTTGCCAGGCGGACCCTCCCGCCTCCCCCGCCGCTCCGGTCGCCGGGGGTGTGCTCCCGCGACCGTTTGGGCGTCCGGAATTGTTGACTTTAGCCGGACACCGCGGTTACCGTCCCGGGATGCGGGGGTGGCCCCCGGTCGGGGTGGGTCGCCATGGCAACCGGTAGGGGAGCTGAGAGGGGTGACGATTTGTTGAAGTAAGTGGCACCTTTCTCTTGCGCCGTTTGAAAGTTCATGCGCGTCGGCGAGAAGATAGTGAGTTATATTATGGCAAATTTATTGAGAATGTGGGAAGCTGAATTGAGAAGCCAGAAGAAGAAGAAGAAGGGAAGATGATTGAGAATGTGGGATCTGTAAATGTCACTGTTTCACAGTCTAGGTAAAATTGGTCTTGTCTTCGCCGACATACATCTTCCGATCTTCAAAAATGTTCAATGCTCGACCTTCATGCGAGCGGCTTCACAGTTTCAACTTGAATCTTATCAAGATGATTTAAAGGGAATGTTTCACCTATCTGAAAGTTGTCAAATATATGCTGGTTGTAGTCGAAAATATGAAGTAAGTGCTGCTGAAAACGATGTTGAATTTTTGTTTCTCGCCAAAAGTCACTTAACTTTCTACAAATTAAGTTTTTAAATTTGGGATGATGACTTGATTATTGAGCTATAGAGAGCTATAGAGAAAATCTTTCGCTGCCAACATATGACACATCGTTTCCAGACAATTCTGGCGATTTCAATACAAACATTGTGGGACTGTGTCTTCTCCCGCACAGAACACAATGGACGAGTGCGAGGCAAAGCGATAGCTCAATATTTATTTTAAAAAAAAATACATCCATAACTGAGACTTCAGAGGTGAAAAACATCAACTTGTACCGCAACATATCGCGTTGGCCGTTGTTTACATCGTACTTGCCAAGGTTCGATAAATACAGGTCGTCTGATTTCCAGGACCAACAATTTTGAAATGGCTGTCAGCCAATCAGCGGCGGCACTAGCCTAGACCCCATTTTGCAAATTATAAATTAAATTGTATAAAAACGGCTAAGTTGGGGAAAAATGACCTTAGTATTTTCGACATTTCAGTAACGGCCAAAGATAACGGCTATCTCAGTTCAAAACCAATACAAAGGTGAAACATTCCCTTTAAAGCAAAATATGTGACTCACAGTTGTGGTGTCTTAACAGGAAGATGAACACTTAGAGAACACTTTTCACTGTCACAGGCGCTTTGTACCACAACAAAAACCACTGCGAAGCGGCCGGGATCACCAGTGTAACGCGCCGTGCCGGACATGATCTCCCAGGGGAGACGTGTCAGAAAGCCCTTGTTACTAAATGTCACGCTACAGCCACGTCTGTAGGGTCTCTGTGTATCCAGCGATTAATTGTCAGTGCGCTTTTACATCAGTCTTCAGTCTGAATTGTCAGTCTTCCTGCAGTTCGCAAATGTACAAGGCTTTTTACCTGTGTGTCAGGTGGTGATGGGCCAGACTGCCCTGTCGAGTAAACGTCTCCCCACAGTCGTCACACCTGTGGGACTTCTCCCGTATGTGTGTATTGAGGTGTTGGATCAGAGTGCTCTTGTAAGTAAACGTTCTACCACAGTCGTTACAACTGTAGGGCTTCTCTCCTGTGTGTATCTTGCGGTGTTGGATCAGACTGCTCTGTCGAGTAAACGTCTTCCCACAGTCACACCTGTGTGGCTTCTCCCCTGTGTGTATCTTGCGGTGTTCGATCATAGTGCCCTTGTAAGTAAACGTCTTCCCACAGTTGTCACACCTGTAGGGATCCTCCCCCGTGTTCATCAAGCGGTGACGGGTCAGATGGCTCTGTTGAGTAAACGTCCTCCCGTAGTCGTTACATCTGTAGGGCTTCTCGAGTGTATGTATCCGGCGGTGACATACCAGAAGGCTCTGTCGAGTAAACGTCTTCCCACAATCGTCACATCTGTAGCACTTCCGACCTGTGTTACTATCACTATGACTCGTCATTCTATTGTTTCCATCTATTGTGGAGTCATGCTCACAATCGTATCTACCGTTCCTATCTATGTGGTCCTGGCGCCGGTTGACGTGTGAGCTGTCACATTCTTGTCCAAACGAGTTGTAACCGCAGTCTTCGGAGCTGAGTTTACTGAGACCTGCAAAGGTGATGAAGATCAGTGCCGTATTTAGGATGGGATGACCGATCACGGCCATTCGCTTTCGGTAGCAAAGGAACATCTGTCCCTGAATGATGTTCCTTCAGGGCAATTGCAGCTAAATGCAACATTTGGCCCCGGTCATATGAATGCGACCAGGAGGGAAAAAGTGAGGCATTCAGGCCAAATAAAGCAAGTATAAGCGCCAGGGCTGAGATCACGGCCAAGCCTGAGGAAATGGCGATGACAGTGTGTTGACATCAAAATTTACAGGAGGTCGTCGTTTTGACACCACCAAACAAAGTCGCGTGTGTATCCCAGTTCAACAGCAGAATGAATGCCACCATCTCTCGCCTCCTAGTGATTCAGTAACACTGTCAAGTAGATAACCTTAGCTGAAGAGGTTTCAGCTTGTTTCCGGTTACATAACCAATGTCATTCAAAATTCAGGATGGTATCCATAACCAGATAAAGGTCTTATGGAAGACCGCAGATTCCCGAAACTCAGACACAAGCCATGTTTAATTGAATACCGGCGCGTCAATGGTAAAAACTAGCTGATATTAAATGAAAATAATGGGTTCCCACAAATATGGGCATAGCACTTGCAATTGGGAGAGAAGATAAACTTATATGTAAATGCATTCACATTAACAAGCGCCGTGTCGGAGGGGGGGGGGGGGGGGCGTTTAGACGCCCCCCCCCATAAGGTTTTCCGAGGACAGCGAAAAAACTGCGTTTTTGGCACAGCTGTTCGGGCATCAATTACCCACATAGTGTGAAATGTTTGACCCCCGGTCATCTCAGGTCAGGTCACTAGGCCAGGTCACGTGACCCCACCTCCAAAAAAGTTTGCGGTCGTACCACAGCTACAGTTTTTGGCCGATATATTTCGTACTTACAGGATTTCATAAGGGCAATGGTGCCTACAATTCGTATATCTCGGATTTTGTATATCGATGACCTAAGGTCGGGTCAATTTCGTGACCTCCACATTATAAGTCAATGGGGAAATATTCAAATGTTTCCTATTCTGAGTTTCTATCGTTATATCAGCCCAACTGAGGAAACGCATTATATCAGCCCAATTCCTTCTGGATCATGTTATCATAGGCCATTCTTGAAGTCCCAGGTGCAATTTTTGTTCAGTGACCTCTACAGGGTCAGATGAGGTCATCCGAGGTCACCAACACCTTTTTGTCAATAACTCGACAAAGTGAAGATAGAGAAGTGAAACCCACACCAATGTGTTTGTCTCGTCGAGGAACGTCTCCCAATGTGCAACATGACCTAATTGGGTCACCACTTGACCTTGACCTGAGGTCAAATTTCTAAGTTGATCTAACCTGGTCATCATGAATATGATTCGAAGCGCCTTAACGAGACAAACACGATGGCGTCAAAATTATTACCCTATCTGTATTATGTAAAAACTTATTTGTGAAAAACAGTTTTGACAAAAATAACCTTCTTTAGCTTTGATGACCTCTGGAGCCTAAACTATTGACCTGATATAAAAGTTGAGCATCATTTGGAGATTGCTTTGTTCAAGATATTCCGATTTTTTTCTCGTTTGTTTCTAGCTATCCCGAGATATTTCCCCGAGATATTTGAGGTTTTCTGGAGCAAAGTCCTGAAACTGGAAAATCTGACCTTTGATGACCTCTGGTGACCTTAATATTGACCTAAGCAAAAAAAAGCCTGAAATAGTTTCCAAATGCATTTTGACGAGCTTTCGAACGGTGTTTTCGGTTTTTGTCTACGTCCCATATGAGCCGCGTTAGAGGGAACAACCGTCGAAACGACGACCCCCTCACCTCGGCGAAGGTGGCGCCGAGCACTGGCACGGCGCGGGTTAAGCATTTAAATGTCTCTAACCGCAGTTTTTTTTTTTGGTAAGCGCTAAGCGTCCCCACGCCGGGGGGGGGCAGAATCTGCCCCCACCACCGGATTTTCTCAATAACTTGAAAACTATCAGATATCAACATGAAACTTTCAGTACCTTATGCTGCATCAATTCTAAGTCTTCTCACAAAATGCCAATGAAATTGGTTGAGTACTATGCGAGATAATGACGTTTTAGTGACGTGTCATACAATTTTTGGTGGAAAAACGATAAATGTTGGGAAAATCGTAGAAAATAGAGTTTTGAAGGAAATTGCAAATACAAATGTCAAAAGAATTGAAATTAAATTCCTTCAAAATGGCTATCTCGAATGTTTCGAAATGTTAGTTTTTGACACACAAAAAAAAACAGATTATGTATGGGAGAACCAAGTATGGGCGATACCCACACCAAATTTCAAGGCAATATCCTTATTTTTGACTGACTAATGGCTCCCTAGGTTTATTATTATATGTGTATATTTGTGAATACAACTGAGAACAGTATAGACAGCAAAGTCTTGAAATTTGCAAACGATCTAAAAGTTGTCAAGATTATTAGATGAAGACATGATCAGGATGTTTTCCAAGCAGATCTGGACAAGACAAGGACAAGTTGAGTGGTCTGAAGCATGGCAGATGAAATTCAAATTGATTAAATGTAAGATTATGGACGCTGGACGAGTTATCAGTACACATGTGTATGCAATGGGTGGGCAGAAACTGGAGCAGATTGCAAGGGAAAGAGATGTAGGTGTTGTAGTAAACAATAACTATCAGCGTCACACCAGAGGCCATTCTTATGAGAAAAAATCGAGCCGCTGGCTCGATTTTTTTTTACAAGAATGGCCTTAGAACTGGAAATTTGTTATGTTCGGGCAGTGTGTAAAATACCTGCATATTAGTTGACTTTGCTGCTGCATTTCCGAGGCACTGTTTCGACGCTAAACATCTCTCGCGCCGGGTCCTGAGGTCATTCTTTAAAATAAATCGAGCCACGGCTCCATTTTTTTTTTATAAGAATGGCCTGAGAACTAGAAATTTGTTATGTTTGGGCAGTGTGTAAAATACCTGCATATTATTTGGCCTTGCTGCTCCATTTCCAAGGCGCTGTTTTGACGCTAAACATTACCCGCGGCGGGCCATTCTTTTATTTGTTTAAATCGAGCATCGGCTCGATTTTTTTTATAAGAATGGCCTCAGGTCGTAGAAGCTAGGAAAAAGGCATTCATATTGCTTGGGGCCATTAACATAAATTTTTCCTACAAGGGAAGAGGTCATAAGAAAACTTTATTGTGCATACGTTAGACCACATTTGGAGTATTGAGTGCAAGCCTGGTATCCAAAATATTATAAATATAGCTGGTTGTTAGAAAGAGTTTACAAAAGGGGCAACAAAAACGGTAATTTGTCTTGATAGTTTGCCTTATGAAGATATATTAAAGAAATTGGGTATTTTCTGACTCAGATATAGAAGGTAAAAGGGGAAATCATAAAAAGGAAATAGTTCACCTTTAACATGGGGTTTTGAACTGAGATAGCATATTTGTAGAGCAGATCGAAAAACGGGCTGTGTGAGAGAGAAAAAATACCTCGCTACGCTAAGTAATTTCAACACCGGACTAGTGGGCCTTTTTAGAAGAAGTTGTATTTCCCCGAAACTTGTTTCGAGTCCTCACAACGGTTGTTTACGTTACAAGCAGCCCGCGTATATATGCCTTAAGTCCGTCGTTATTGTCCAATAGTTTCCATATCCAAGTTACCATATGCATGACCGTCATAATTGCCATGAAGTTTTTTATGGCCATGAAGGAGAAAAGAGAAATATGCCCATTTTTCGACGGATATCCATCTATCGTCCAAACAAATGCCATATTCGTTTTTTTTTTTCAGCTCGAAATACTCCGTATAGCAAAATTTCAAGACAAATTTCAAGGTGATCTATTCCCTTTAATGATTGAAGTTTTCGAATTTGTAAATGATTCTGGATTTTTAAGGGGAATGTTTGAGTTCAATAGGGACAATCGAGGTAGAGATCATCAACATAAACTAATTATGAAACAAAGTAGGACTAGGCTACGACAGTCATTTTTCAGTAGAAAGGTTGCAGGACATTGGAATAAGTTACCAGGGGATATTACTGCTGCAGTGACATTTGCTTCCTTCAAAATTAAATTAGATAAATACTTTACAGAGAAGGGATTAGTTCATAAATACTCGTGGGATTAGGCTTCTTTTGGGCTTTTGATTTGAAGGGGCGAGACTGGTGGGTGATGTTGTTTTTGTATGTCTTTATGAGTGATTCATGACCTCTGTCACGATGTGTATATTGTATATCCTTACTCTGAGTAAGAAGATGTTCATGTTGCGTCTCACGTGAAAGAGATATGTGCCGCGAGATTTTTGAATGAGAGTAAGAGAGAAGAAGACAAAACACGGGGAGATTAACGGGGTAGCGAAGGAAATTATGTTGTAATTGGCGTAACTAGAGAGTCATTGGTGTTACATATAATGAACCCGTGACACTGGGTGCTCGTCCGGGATCTAAAGATGTATTATGTCGAAGTTATGTACTGAAGGTTGATGTTACATAGACTCGTAGAGGATATCGAGAAGCATTAACTATGGATCTTTCAAATTTTGAACGAATGTTAGAAGCAGGCCAAAAGCTCCACTTAGGAGACAAGTTACACCAATTCATTCAGCAAGTCATGGCAAGAGAAGAGAGAATGCGAGAGCTGGAAGAGGCGAGACGCATGACAGAGCTGGAAGAGGCGAGACAGAGGGTCGAGATGGAGTGAGAGCGTGAAAGAGAAGAGTGAGGGCGAGAAAAACGGGAGCGGATGAGAGCGCATGAGTTAAAGATGAAGAATATTGAGCTGCAAGACGTACAGTTGGCCAAAAGCGGGAGGCGAGGGGCTGTACCGGCTGATGCATTATCGTTTCCAAAACTACCGCCATTCGTTGACGATAAAGATGACCGATTGCTATCCTCTGCGTTTCGAACGATTCGCGAGGAGTTTAAACTGGCCAATGGAGAGTTGGGCCACACGATTAAGCGCATTTCTGACGGGAAGGTCCTGGATGTTTATTCTATGATATCCGATGAAGACGCCGAAGACTACATTGTCATCAAACAGGCGCTGCTGATCCGCTACGATATGACAGAAAATGGATTCCGTGGGAACTACCGCCAGTCGAAGCATGAGACAGGCGAGTACCCGAAGCAATCTAGACTGACTGGTTATCCCACACGATGGGCCGACATGTCCAAAACTTATAAGACTTTTGAAGGAATGCGAGACCTTATAGTCAAGGAACAGTATATAAACAGCTGTCCCCGTGACCTTGACGTACATATCGGGGAGCGAGCGCCAGCGGACCTCGCCCAGGTAGCGGAGATATCAGAAAGGTACCTCGCCGCTCACGACCGGCCCCTCGCATCGTCACAACCGCGAGGAGATGATCTGCCTATTCAGACTGGATTAATGGGACGCAACAACCGGCCGTGTGGCGTCCAACTTCCCTCGCGAGATCAGGGCCGTATGCGGTGTACAACTGCAACGGGCTGGGGCATCGACCCGTTGACTGCCGCCAGCGAGACCGCCAGACTGTAAGACGCTACACGGGCGAGATCGACCAGAGGAACACAGCTGGACGAAGCAACGTAATAAGTACAGACAGAAAATTGATACCCCGTGGAGCTGCAGCCCAGACAGTGCAGGTGTTCAGGCTTGAGAATGAAGAGCATGGCAGATCCCGTGGGGAGTGTAACCATAGCGTGCACGAGGCAGCCGCGGCTGTAACGTCGGCCACACCTGGATCGACTGCCGGACACGATGCTCGTGCAGCCATGCGTGATGCACTGGAATCTTTAGGTCAGCAGGTGTTGACATTAGCAAATGACAAGATCGTGCCCATCGTAAACAACGCCAGCGTGGGCCAACGGACTGATACAATGACGAACATGCCAGTGGTGAAGGGACGAGTAGGCGACTCTCTGGTTGACACCCTGCGATATACAGGCTGTAGCACTCACTGTAGCTGTAAAACGCGACCTGGTAAAGGATGAGGAATTGACCGGGGAATATTCACTGATGCGTTTCATTGCTAATACCGTGCGCAGAGTGCCTGTGGCACTGATCACAGTGAACACGCCGTATCTGGTGGAGAAGGTGAAAGCCCTCTGCCTACCTGACGCTGTGTACGATTTAATAATCGGTCAAGTTCCGGGTGTTCGCGATCCAAACGACCCGGGCCCAGACCCGGACGTCAGCTCTACAAACAGCACTATTAGTTTGCTTCACAAAATACGAGTTACCGTCGAACCGCAAGCTCTTGCCTCTCATATTCAGGCCAACTCTTCTCTTCGCTCCCGTTCTACTTGTCAGGACACTGATACTGCGCGTGAGGACGGAGGCGGGTGGGCGGCGCCTCCTATACAGTATCGCGCAACTTTACAACTCTTTACCTCTGGAACTCCGGAACTCGTCTCTCGCGTCTTTTAGGCATGCACTGTGCAATCATTTAGCTGGGACTGGATGAATATGTGCGTGCGTGCGTGTGTGTGTGTGCGTGTTGTGTGTATGGATGTATGCTTTTCTCACCGTCTCACTTTTCTCACTTTGTCTCACCGTTTAACGTTATCGACTCGACATTCGGAATAGCCATTTTATGTTGTAGTGTTTTAAATGTCAATACATACATACATACAATGGAGCGCGGTTGGTACAGACGACCAGACTGGATGTGACACGGACTCCAGAGTCCAGGCTCGGAGGGCACGAAGGCAGCTGGACCAAAGCGGCCCGATCGGCCGATCCTCGGTGAAACTTCTGAGGGTGAGCGCGAAAAGGTGGCTAAACAGGTAGTCGTAACCACGCCCCTCCATGAAAATGTATATCTAGGATTTGCGAGAAAGAAATAAAATTGGTCACACAAAACTCCAAAACTGTTTTTTTCCGGAAAAACAAATTCCACAAAATAAAAGTTTTCGAAGAAATTAAACAAACCGGAATATATAGTGGACAGGCAAGTATGAACAATACCCACGCCAAATTTCAAAGCAATATCTTTATTTTTGACTGACTTATGGCTCCCAAGGATGAGTAATTCATGACGTCATTTTTTAAATTGCATTTTGTCTTTTCTGACTAGATACAGGCAAATAAATGTCAACCTGTATTTCTGAGATAAAATTGGTCTAGAAACATGCCTTTTTATTTAGATTAACCAATTTCAAATTTTGACCTTATGCGACCTGAGCTTGACCTGAACTTCACCTAAGTGCCATTATATGGGGTCAGGGTGCGAAAATGGCTACTGCTATCGAATTCTACGTGTAAAATAACCCATAAAACACGTGTTGCATGACTTTCGTAGACCTCTTGCCAATTGTGACCTTTTGTGACCTGACCTTTGATTACAATATCAATTTCGCTTATGCGGAAGATGTATGATGTAAGATGTACCTCTGAAAGCACTTTATGACATAATAGTTGCAATTTAAGGCTTTAACATGGCAAGTATGGCCCATCAACCCAAATACCTCGATTTTGACCTTTCACCTGACATGCTACCTTATTTGGAAAATTTCGCGTATGCTTTGGATGCGTCTTATTGAGGGCTTTCGAATGCCGCATTGCGCGTCTCGTTGCGGTTATTGGTTCGGAAGATAACGAGGGCGGCAGAATATGCCCCCCCCCCCCCCCCCCAGCTCGGCTGAATACTTCAGCTGGGCGCGGGTTAACGTCGTGCTGTACACCCACCCACCCATGATATGTATTTCTTCCTCAAGTCAATATTGAGGTCACCAGAGGTCATCAAAGGTCAAATTTTCCACTTTAAGACTTCGCTCCAGAAACCAGAAATATCACAGGAACTAGGAACAAACTAATGATAACTATGATAGCTAACTATGATAGCTAGGAACAAACGAGAGAAAAAAACAATGGAAAGCTCTTGAAAAATGCAATCGCTAAGGCAGGGTGCTAGGATTGTTTTGGAGCTAGGATGTGGAGTGGAAAATTATGGCTACAAATAAGCATAAAGAGGGGAAAATTCAACCCAAAAACATGTCATCGCCTTTATCAATACCGAATTTCCCGCTCACCAGAAATAGTTATTACCTATGTCAATTCTTACCCGTCTTTCCCTCCACAGGCTGCCCCTATCAATACATCCATAAATGGTATCATGGTTCCAATTATCCAATACATTTTAAAATATGGAGTGGTAAATTCACAGGAAAACTCTGGAAAAAGGGTGGAAAAACAACATCCATAGGGTGTCATTTTCCACCCACATTTCCCAATGCTAGGACACTGCGCTAAGGTGTCCTCAGATTTTAGCTTAGATCAATAGTTTAGGCTCCAGAGCTCCTCAAATGTCAAAAAGGCTAATAAAAAAACAGTGTTTTCACGAATATCTTTTTACCTGATAAAGATTAAGAACTTAAGATACTTAAGAACGACAAGGCAATACTTTTCAGGCCATCGCGTTTGTCTCGTCAAGGCGCTTCGACTCATATTAATGTTGATCAGGTTAGGTCAATTCAAACAAAATTTTACCTCAGGTCAAGGTCAAGTGGTGACCCAAGTAGGTCATATTACATATGGGAAGACGTGCCTCGACGAGACAAACACATTGGTGTCGGTGTCACTTCTCTATCGTCATTATGTCGAGAGCTATTGGCATGCAACTGTTGGTGACCTCGGTTGACCTCGGCTGACCCTGTAGGGGTCACTGAAGAAAAATGGCACCTATGTCATCAAGAATGGCCTATAATAACATGATCCAGAAGAAATTAGACTGATATCTTGCGTATCCTTGGAATAGGAAGCATTTTAATATTTCCCCATCGACTTATAATGAAGAGGTCACGAAATTGACCCGAACTTAGGTCGGTGATATAAACAAAAACAAGATAAACGAATTGTATATATATATATGACCTTATGAAATCCTGTAAGTGTAAAACCGATCATCCAAAAACTGTGACCGTGGTACGACAAGTTTTTTTGGAGGTGGGGTCACGTGACCTTGTATGGTGACCTGACCTGAGATGACCCAACTATTTGTTACATAATGTGGGCAATTGATGCCCAAACAGCTGTGCCAAAAACGGCGGAGCTGCGCGACGTCGTTTTTCCGCTATCCTCGAAAAATCTGAGGGAGGGGGTCTAACACACCTCCCACCCCTCCCTCGGCACGGCGCAGGTTAAAAGTTTGCAACCTCTCTACCTGTCGTGTCTAACTATACCTCATACCTGAAGTAGTTGAAGAAGAACTAGTCGTTGAGTCGTTTGGTTCATCTTTGATCTCGTTTAATATTTTGAAACCAGGTTTCAAGTCCGGTGTGTCATCTGGAAAAAAGGAACAGCAATCAAACAAAAAAAGAAAAGAAAAAAGAAACACTCCCACCTTAACACGCGCCCTGGAGGGCCTCTGATAATTACACGCCCTGGAGGGGGGGGGGGGCGGATCCTCCCCCCCCCCCCCTATGATCGCGAAAACCATGCAACGTAGCGACAAGCGGAAAACGGCGTTAGATAGCTCGAGGCAAGCTCTATCGAAAGTATATCAGTCTTGTTTTTAGGTCAGGTCAATATTGATGTCACCAGAGGTCATCGAAGGTCAGATTTTCCAGTTTTAGGACTTCGCTTCGAACACCCCCAAATATCTCGGCAACTATGTTAGCTAGCAGCAAACTGAAAAAAAGCAATCGAAAGCTCTTGAAAAATGCAATCGACCACGTAGGTGTTCTCAGATTTGAGCTCAGGTCAATGGTTTAGGCTCCAGAGGTCATCAAATGTGAAAAAGGTGTCTTTTTTTGCAAAACTGTTCTTCGCAAATAACTTTTTACCTAAAAAAGATAAAGCAATATGTTTTACGTCATCGTGCTTATCTCGTCAGGGCACTTCGAATCATATTTATGGTGACCAGAGTAGGTCAACTGAGACATTTTACCTCAGCTCAAGGTCAAGTGGTGACCCAAGTTGGTCATGTTGCATATTTGGAGACGTGTCTCGACGAGACAAACACATTGGTACCATTTTCTCTGCTCTATCTTCATTAAGTCGATAGTTATTGACAAACAGTGTTGGCCGTCACGAAATTAACCTGACCTTAGGTCACCGATATTATAAATCCAAAAGATACAAATTGTTGGTATCTATGACCTTATGCAATTCTGCAAGTTTGAAACCGATCGGCCTAAAACTGTGGCTGCAAACGTTTTGAAGTTGGGGTCACCACGTGACCTGGTCTGGCGTCCTGACCTGAGATGACCCGAGGTCAAGAATTCTACATAATGTGGGAAGTTCATTGCCGAACAGGTATGCAAAAAACGTACAAAAAACGTAAAAACGTTGGTGATATGTATGAATAAATAAAATAAAATATAAAAATAAAGAAAGTGCCAAACTTCGTCCGGAGTTCAAAGAAACAGAAACCAAAGCGTTCTGATATTTCGCATCTCAACAACACTAAACAATCTGAGAAAACGGGAAACCGTTGACGTTACTTCAATATGGACTAACATCCTATGAAAGGCACTACTTAATGCAAATTAACTATGCCTACTTATGCGATCGTGACACGTAAACGACCATGGAATCCCATCTGGCAATTGTATACATTTATGTTATACTGTTTTAGTTTTGTGTGTTTAACGTTGCTGAAAAGAAAAGTCTGATCGCGTCAAAATGTAGTAATATGTGCATTCAGTCCTCGCGGGTACCGTCATTCAGGGTAACTTTAGCATACTTTTGGGACATTTTGGCGTGCCCAGTTTGTAGTAACCCTCGCCCTACGGGAGCTTTTTTCACCTTCGCCCTACGGGGGGGGGGGGGCTGACAGCCCCCCTGTTAACTTCCAAACCAAGCAACTTAGAGCATTGCGGTAAGAACCAGCATGTTGACTGTCATGAGAGGAATCTAACAGTATATGATTTTTAGGTTTCAGGTCAACGGGTGACCTTCCAGGTCAAGTGAATGACCTCGGATTTACCACGTCCAGAACAGCGATTTTGCTCTTCAGAAAACCTCAAAATTATAAATTGATAAATGTAAATAAAAAGGCATTTTCCTAGACCAGTTTGGTCTCAGAAATACAGAAAAGGTAATTATTTGTTTGTATCTGGTCAAAAAAGTCAAAAAAAGTTATTAAAAAAATGACGGCATGAATTTCTTACACTTAGGGAGCCATCACTCATTCAAAAATAGAGATATTTCTTTGAAATTTGCTTTGAGTATTGTCCATATTCAGTTCTCTCAATATATTCAGTTTTTTTTTAAAAATATCTTTGAAAACTTTGATTTTGTGGTGATTTTTTTTTTAAATCTGTTTTTGTAATGTGGTGGTCAAAAACCCAAAATTTTGAAAATCCTAGATTGCCATTGTAAAGACAATTACATTGCATATCTTTGCTTAATTGCGTTTGCAATTTGCTTCAAAACTCTGTTTTCTACGATTTTTCAAACATCGTTTTTCCACCAACATGACGTCATCAAAACATCATAATTTCCCAAATTTCTCAACCAATTTCGATTAAATTTGTACAACCTACGTATAATTGTTGTATACTTAGGTACTACAAATTTCAGCAAGATGCGCCGCATGTTTAAAAAGTTATGCAAGAAAAACCTCAGGGGGGTCGTTTTGGACCCCCGTAGGGCGAGGGTTAAACGACCCCCCCCCCCCCCAGGGTTTTCCGCTCCTGTTCCAGAACGCGTAAAGATACGACCTGCAAACTTTCTGGCTTTTCCTATCTATTCAATGGGCACATTTTGGCGCCTTACCCAAATCAAAATAATTGCCCAGGGTCGGATCCAGGCACACTTTTCGGGGGCCATGTTTCGCTTTTTCGCGTGTCTCAGAGTTCGAAGGGAATAATTTCTTGGTCTTTAACAGTTGTAGCTGCAAGCTTCAAACTTTCAGGCCTTTTGATGACACTTTTCGCTGGCATGTTCCATTTTTTTTTTATCTCAATTTGAATTGCGCAAAGGCCCCCCAGGGACAAATTGAGGGAGACATATTGAGTAAATGGCATAAGACCGAAATCTGAAGGATAGAAACTTCAAACTCAGCGAACATTCTAAGCTATCTCTTGCACACATTGTGTTTTTGCCATGTTTCTTTTTCCCCAGAGGCGATCCTATAGGCGGACTTGCGGGCGCATGTGGAAGACTCTATGCACAATTATTGTGTTTGGTGCCTCAGAATGGTATTTTGAATCGAATGATGTCATTCAAAATCATCTGCCAGGAAGACAATTATATTTGTGCGGCGTAGGCGGTGTCAGGGGAGGCAAAAAATAGGGTATCGCCTATTGCCCCTTCCTTTCCAAATCCTGAGCATGCCACTGCATACATTAAAATTATGAACGAGTGGCGCCGCATTGAAAACAGGCGATTCCTCGACTGAAAATACATTGTTTAGCGAAAACGTCGTGCACCAGCAAAAGCGGCACTACTTACAAAACATTGTTGCAATCCCGGACCAATATCTCGGCAACCATGAGTGTGCGCACGGACATGGGACAAACACATAAATGTAGATAAATTATCGGCCCGGCGTATGCACTGTGGGTCGATCAGCAGCGCGCGGCACGTGGAAAGCGATCAAGTGAATTGTTCATTCACTTCCCGTCCCGTTCCGTCCCGTTCCGTCCCGTTCCGTCCCGATCCCGTCCCTTCCCGATCCCGTCCCTTCCCGATCCCGTCCCTTCCCGATCCCGTCCCTTCCCGATCCCGTCCCTTCCCGATCCCGTCCCTTCCCGATCCCGTCCCTTCCCGATCCCGTCCCTTCCCGATCCCGTCCCTTCCCGATCCCGTTCCGTCCCTTTCCGTCCCTTCCCTTCCCTTCCCCGTTCGGTCCCTTCCCATCCCCGTTCCCTCCCTTCCCGTCCCCGTCCCGTTCCGTTCCCGCCCGTTTCCGTCCCGTTTCCGTCCCGTTCCCGTCCCGTTCCCGTCCGTTCCCGTCCCGTTCCCGTCCCGTTCCCGTCCCGTTCCCGTCCCGTTCCGTTCCCGTCCCCGTCCCGTTCCGTTCCCGTCCCATTCCCGTCCCGTTCCCGTCCCGTTCCATTTCCGTCCCGGTC
>JAXIVJ010016857.1:0-27708 GCA_036785665.1 Chirona hameri | reverse complement strand
AAATGCTACGAACATAACAAAATAGACTGATACTCGACTCCGAACAATGGCCGGAACGTGACAGTGATGCGACACAAATTCTCAAAAACAATTGTAAGGCGGCAACCTCCAAATTCCCAACATCTGAAATTTCTGCAGTGATTTAGGGAAGGAAAACTGGTACTTTTCCAAAAATTACAACCAAAAACTTTTTAAAACCTCGCAAAAAAGTGTTGGCATATTCAGGTTACATCTCCGCCACCGCTACCATCGTCATCGGGGCAGGGGCACTCAGCACTGCCATACCTCAGAAGGGGGGGGGGGGGCAAAGCCCCTGGGAAGAGCCCCCACCCACAAAAAATACCCCTGGATATAAAACTACGGATTTCGGCCACTTTTATTTTGTGAGGCCCCCCTTTTTTAACAATTTTCTTCGTTCTACTTTTGATGAGCTGGATTGGACCAGAACCCTCAGTAGGCATTGTACTGAGCGCATTGCTAATTTGTATTGTTACCTACAGGAGATAAAACATCTTAGCTGACAACAGGTGGGGGTCGGCTTTTGAGTGTGGGGACGGCTGAAATGACGAAAAATGTACCCCCATTTTGATACGTGTATTTATGCCTTTGCAGCATTTTTTATGTGTGACTTTCATGTTATAGTAGGTAGGTATGTACAGTTAGCGCCGCGAAGCGGCGCGAAATTTGTACGGTTTTGCCTGATACAACCCAGAAATATAGGCCTTTTTAGTTCGGATTACTCTCAGCTAAAAATGCGATTCATTCAATTCAGCGTTACGACGAACCGAAGACGATGACTATGGCTTCGTCTATGGCGATGACTACCGATGTGACGCCGGGAAGCGGGTGTGAAAATGTTAATTTTAGGTCCTGGAAAACGAAATGTTAATATTGGAACCAGACCGTGAGGTGAGATGGCTTGAGGAGATGGTCCCTGGCCTGTTTTCACTAATAGCTATTCGGTCCAGCAAATTGTGTACCGCTGGGGCAGCTTCCGGGTACCGATCTCCTCGTCTTGCGTTCGCGTCGCTCTGCCTTTTTCGGAACTCGGCAAACTAGCTAAACATGAAGCCTGCTTGAAAACTTAAAAGTGAATATTTTATGAAGGGAATGGGTCCTGGGGCCAGCAATTCTCGCCAAGGAGAGCCTCTGCCAGACACTTAATGACATTATTTTTCCCATTTTCCAAATTTGTATAAGCAATTGCGAAACTTGTCATGCCGCGGAAGCGGCGCGAAATTTTTCCAGTTTTTGACACTAGATAGGAGAGATTTTGACTGCACTGCAAAAGGCAATTTTTTACGATAAATTTTTAATTTTGCCCGCTCAAAAGGTGAGGTGGGGGGGGAGGGGGGTCGACCCCCCCTCCCCCTGCCTTCTAAAAGTGGGGGAGTTTGCCCAGACCTCCCCCCGACTCTCCCGTCGGCGACGCCCTTGGCTGACAAATATTGCAGCACCACGCTCTCCTGAGAGCGAAAATTGTTAATTGTTTGGGTACTACCCACCCCCCCCCCCCCCCTCCTCCCGAATTCAAAACGCATACAAACTTATCAAATTACCATTTTTAAACCAAGAAAACATTGCACCAGGTGGGTCAGAGTACAGCACATTACCGCTCATTATGACCGAGCGCCGACCACGGCTAGCAGGCGCTTCTGCTATAGCAGGCGCTCCAGGCGACGGTTTAGCAACCCCTGGGCAGGCTCGAGGGCCTCGTTCACAGACTCAATGGCTCTCTAGATAAGCTCGAGAGGGCCCTGAACAGACTCAATGGCCCCTTGGCAAGACCGAGAGGCCCTTGAGCAGACTTATAGCCCCCTGTGGCAGGTTCGAGAGGGGCCCTGAACAGGATCAATGGACCATTGGGAAAGCTCGGAGGCCCCTGAACTGACTCCAATGGCCCCTAGGCAGGTTCAAGAGGCCATTGAACAGACTCAATGAGCCCCTGGACAAGCTCAAGTGCCTCCCTGGGCAGGTTCGAGAGGGCCCCTGAAACAGACTCGATGGGCCTCTGGGACAACTATAATGGGCCCCTGGGGAGGGTTCAAAGAGGACCCACAGCAGACTATAATGGGCCCCCTGGCCAGGCTCGAGAGGCCCCCTGAACATAACTCAATGGGGGCCAAATTTACAGTGCTCGAGAGGCCACTGGGCAGGGTTTGTTGGGCCGTGGGTGGGCTCAATTGGCACCCTGGACAAGTGGACATGCACTAGAGTGCCCTGGGCCGGCTTTGGGGGCCCCTGAGTGGGCTCAATGGGCACCAGGGCATGCTCGAAAAGTCCCTGGGCATGTTTTTTGCGCCCTCAAGTGGGCTCAAACGGGGGCCCCCTGAACATGCTCGAGAGGCCCCTGGACAGTTTTTTTGGGCCCCTCGGTGGGCTCAAGTGGGCCCCTGGACATTCCCAAGAGGCCCTGGACCGGCTTCGAAAGCCCTTCAGTGTCTCTGATGGCCCCTTCACATGCACCAGTGACCTTTGCCTGGTTTGAGGGCTCCTCTGTTTCTTTTTGAAAGCCATTTAGCTAATGCAAATGGTATCTGGGGCCAATATCGGCGGGGCCCCTTGTGACCCGTAAGGGGGTGGGGGGATTGCCCCCCCCCCCCGCTCCTGGTTGCGCCCCTGGCATCAGGGCTATGGATAACCCTCGATAAAGTTTTTCGGTAAAGTCATGGTCGGTGATAGGCTTCCCTTGGGATCCGTCCCTGTTCGGCCACTGGCGGATCCAGGGGGAGGGGGGAATCAACGGGAAAATACTCCCCCCACAGGAATCTGAGAGGGGTGGGGGGGGGGGGGCATTCAATACAAGTATGCCCCGCGCGTTCCCAATTTATCGTAAAATTGTTAAAAATTGTCTTTGTAGCAGTCAAAATCCAGCTATCTACAGTCAAAAACCGGCAAATTTCGCGCCGCTTGGCGGCATGACACAACTTTGGCAATTGCTTATACAAATTTGGAAAATGGGGAAAAATGAATTCCATTAAGTGTCTGGCAGAGGCTCCCTTGGCCGTAATTGCTAGCACTGGCGGATCCAGGGGTGGCATTAGGGGCAAATGCCCCCCACAGGAATCTGGGAAGGGCATTCAATACAAGTATGCCCCGCACGTTCCCTGCACTGCAAGGGAAAAAACAATATGATCTCAGGAGAAAACTTCATAAAAACGGAAGTTTTTTGCTTCGAGGGATTGAATTTTAAGTTTGTATGTATCCCCTTGCTTTCAATGATAGACAAAACAGCGCACCTGATGCAATTCAAGCAGCCCGGTGACACTTAACCCGCGCCCCGCTGGGGGGGGGGGGGGGGGGGGCATAATCTGCCCCTCCCGGATTTTCTCAATAACATGCAGACTATGATAGATATCAACGTTAAACTTTCAGTAGCTTATGCTGCATCAATTCTACATCTTCTTAACCAAATTCCAATGAAATTTATTTAGTATTTGGTGAGATAATGACATTGGCGTCATGTCCTGCCATTTTGGAAAAATAATAAATGTTTGAACATTCGTAGAAAATAGAGTTTTGATAGCAAAATTGCACAAACAAACGTTAAAAGAAAGGAATGACAATTGACATTCTCTTCAAAATGGGCTATCTGATTCGCGAAAGTTTGTGTTTTTGACCCCCAAAAATAAAAACCAACTTTATTTGTTCCCTGATTTTTTGTTGTTGGTGAATTTGAAGTGAATTTCTTAAAGGGGAAATAATTACCTTTTTCCACAAAAATGGAGTTAGCACTTGAAATCGCCAGACGAGACCAAAATATATTGTAAATTCATCACATTTTTGCATGAAAACTTTACTACCGAAAGATATTTCAAGTTAAAGTTTGATAAGCGTTCCACACTTTTAACGACCCGGTACTTGCAAGTACTTTTGGTCCTCATCAAACTGCGGGCTTTTCCCGTATTGTATGTTTTTTAGACGCAATGGAGTGGAAAATATATTGTGCGTTCTACTCGTGATTATATGCCAGGCGATCTTCTAAAACTAACAGCGATTGGAAAAAGTGGCAATAAAATCGGAAGCTCATCGATGCACATCAACGGCGGCATAGTTAGTGGTTGCGACCCTCAATTTTTGAAAATCGATTTATTTGTCTTCAACATTAGCAGTATTGTATAATTTGGCTGTGGCTGTATATAACACTATGCTTTATATTATCATGAAAAAATAAGAATTTTTCCCCAAAAAACTAACAAACAATAACACAAAACTGGCAATTAAATCGGAAGCTCATCGTTGCACATCGACGGCGACCTATTTAGCGTCGGCGATTTGTTTACAAGGTCATTGTCATGCTTCTCGGCGCACTTAACCATTGTGGCGAGTTGTAGCGAGTAGCGCTTTCGTTCTCCATGGCAACCAGGCGTGAGCCAATGAAAAGCCAGAACGTATTCCCTTTCTGGCTTTTGATTGGCTAACGCCTGGTTGCCATGGAGAACGAAAGCGCTACTAGCGCTACTAGCGTGTGTCCGAGCAGCGCTCAGTTTGATCGGAAACGTCACAGAGCCTCCAAAAATGCCGCGCACTCGATGTAAACAATGGTAGGGAAGTACGAATTTGTCAATGACCTTCATGAAGTACACAAGGTACTTGTTTTGTATTTTTTCCAAACTTACAACTTTGAATTTGGGAATAATTTTATTTAATTCCTAAATTTAAATAAAATAATTTTAAAACCATAACGGTAGCCTAAGAAATTGTTGCTAACAAAATCAAAAGGTCATTATTTCCCTTTAAAGGGAAATAATGACCTTTTGATTTTGTTAGCAACAATTTCTTAGGCTACCGTTATGGTTTTAAAATTATTTTATTTAAATTTAAGAATTAAATAAAATTATTCCCAAATTCGAAGTTGTAAGTGTGGTAAAAATACAAAACAAGTACCTTGTGTACTTCATGAAGGTCATTGACAAATTTGTCCTTCCCTACCATTGTTTACATCGAGTGCGGCATTTTTGGAGGCTCTGTGACGTTTCCGTTCAAACTGATCCGTGAAGCAATCCGTGAAGCATCCGTGATGCATGACTATCAGTATAAGTCATGAATAACAACAACATGCAAACTATACCAACTCGAATGAAATCAGGGTGGAGTGATTTGAACCCAGGCAAGCAAGTATTCGCAAATCACTCGGCACTGCGCCACAATAGCAAAAGGCGAGGGAAATGCATATTGGATACAATATTATTACGTCATAAGTTTCTGAAGTGTCAACTACTATGAAATACAGTGATAAAATACCTTTAATAATGATTAACAAGAAAATTCAAACTTATAAACAATAATTTGAATAAGTCTTGAATTAGCTTTCAACTCGAAATCAGATATATTTTGCAATGCTACACAAGAATGGCACCAGTGACGTCATTAACAAAGCCTGCTACGGGACTTGGGTATACTAATCAGGAACAACTCGCCACAATGGTTAAGTGCGCCGAGAAGCATGACAATGACTTTGTAAACAAATCGCCGACGCTAAATAGGTCGCCGTCGATGTGCATCGATGAGCTTCCGACTTAATTGCCAGTTTTGTGTTATTGTTTGTTAGTTTTTTTTTGGGAAAAAATTCTTATTTTTCATGATAATATAAAGCATAGTGTTATATACAGCCACAGACAAATTATACAAAACTCCTAATGTTGAAAACAAATGAATCTATTTTCAAAAATTGAGGGTCGCAACCACTAACTATGCCACCGTTGATGTGCATCGATGAGCTTCCGATTTTATTGCCACTTTTTCCAATCGCTGTTAGTTTTAGAAGATCGCCTGGCATATAATCACAACAAGCAGAACGCACAATATATTTTCCACTCCATTGCGTAAACAAACAATACGGGAAAAGCCCGCAGTTTGATGAGGACCAAAAGTACTTGCAAGTACCGATCGTTAAGAGTGTGGAACGCTCATCAACTATCACTTGAAATATCTTTCGGTAGGAAAGTTTTCATGCAAAATGTGATGAATTTACAATATATTTTGGTCTCGTCTGGCGATTTCAAGTGCTAACTCCATTTTTGTGGGAAAAGATCATTATTTCCCTTTAAAGAGACTGTCCCACCTTTGTGAAAGTTGTCGAATCACACTTAATTGTATATCTACATGTCAGGAGAGGTCAGCTGAACATGTTCGTGAACTTTTTTTCCGAAACAAAATTACTTGGAAGATATTCAACTTTTAGTTTTAAGCGGAAAGTTGGGTTGGTGACGTCATATGATTTATTTTTAATAACAGGGAAATCCTTTGTGCTGCCAAATACATGGCACCATTTTTTCCCGACATCTATTGCGCAGAAAAAGCGAACCACCCGGTGTCTAGATTGGCTTAGATTGCGAACCACTCGGGGATCGAGAAATGAAGGACGAAAATATTCCAAGGCCGACCTTAAAACAAGTCGACTATCATTACCATTTGGGTAAAGAGACGACGCTGTCGGTTTAGAGTCCCTATTCAAATACACACGGGCCTTATTTTTTACAGATGTCAAAATCAAACTCGAATATCTTTTTGATTAGATCATTGTGGTTGTTTTAACTGCTACCATACTTAATTTCAATGCCTAGCCATACAAATGGCTATCTCAACTCAAATATAATGCTAAGGTGGGATAGTCCTTTTAAGCTCGAATACCAAAATAATGTGACCGACCCAAATCCGCACAGGGAAAAAATGGGGTACCTTTTAGCCACAAAAAGATGCCCCCCCCCACACACACACGCCCCCCCCCCCCCACCCCCACCCCCAACCGTTTACAAACAAAAATCGACACCGCTGACACCAATACATTGAGCGTAGCATGATAGGCAAGGCTTTGAGCATCATTTTAAAATATTGCACGGCTGTGCAGCAGTTGGTTCTCTGTTTCAGCGATAGATATCTCTGTCGGTACAGCCCGCGATGCTCAAATGTTTTGCTGACTTTCGTAGCTCGTCAATCACCGCCAGAGTATTTACAGGACGTCATCCCATTATTGAGCAGCCCTTTTCCCCCCACGACCCCCGCTCGGCCGCCCGCGAGAATTCGCCCGTGGCCGGACACCAACTCTCCCAGACGCCAGCTTTGTCCGTCAGCCGACAGGCCGCCAGCTCCCTCCCCCTCGCCCACGGCGCGAAAGGGCCGCCGCTGACGGAATATCAGCCAACTTGGGAGGGGTGGGCTCAAGGAATCCGCTAGCAGCGACAATTCCCGAGATGGAGCCGCCGCACCAACCAAAAAAGCCAGGACAGACAATAAGCTTGTGGCGCTGCTCTGGCCCCCGGCCGCGCCAACGCGGTGGGTGGATGAGAGGACAGACAATAAGCTTGTGGCGCTGCTCTGGCCCCCGGCCGCGCCAACACGGTGGGTGGGTGAGAGGACAGACAATAAGCTTGTGGCGCTGCTCTGGCCCCCGGCCGCGCCAACACGGTGGGTGGGTGAGAGGACAGACAATAAGCTTGTGGCGCTGCTCTGGCCCCCGGCCGCGCGAACACGGTGGGTGGGTGAGAGGACAGACAATAAGCTTGTGGCGCTGCTCTGGCCCACGGCCGCGCCAACACGGTGGGTGGGTGAGAGGACAGACAATAAGCTTGTGGCGCTGCTCTGGCCCCCGGCCGCGCGAACACGGTGGGTGGGTGAGAGGACAGACAATAAGCTTGTGGCGCTGCTCTGGCCCCCGGCCGCGCGAACACGGTGGGTGGGTGAGAGGACAGACAATAAGCTTGTGGCGCTGCTCTGGCCCCCGGCCGCGCGAACACGGTGGGTGGGTGAGAGGACAGACAATAAGCTTGTGGCGCTGCTCTGGCCCACGGCCGCGCCAACACGGTGGGTGGGTGAGAGGACAGACAATAAGCTTGTGGCGCTGCTCTGGCCCCCGGCCGCGCGAACACGGTGGGTGGGTGAGAGGACAGACAATAAGCTTGTGGCGCTGCTCTGGCCCCCGGCCGCGCGAACACGGTGGGTGGGTGAGAGGACAGACAATAAGCTTGTGGCGCTGCTCTGGCCCCCGGCCGCGCGAACACGGTGGGTGGGTGAGAGGACAGACAATAAGCTTGTGACGCTGCTCTGGCCCCCGGCCGCGCGAACACGGTGGGTGGGTGAGAGGACAGACAATAAGCTTGTGGCGCTGCTCTGGCCCCCGGCCGCGCGAACACGGTGGGTGGGTGAGAGGACAGACAATAAGCTTGTGGCGCTGCTCTGGCCCCCGGCCGCGCGAACACGGTGGGTGGGTGAGAGGACAGACAATAAGCTTGTGACGCTGCTCTGGCCCCCGGCCGCGCGAACACGGTGGGTGGGTGAGAGGACAGACAATAAGCTTGTGGCGCTGCTCTGGCCCCCGGCCGCGCGAACACGGTGGGTGGGTGAGAGGACAGACAATAAGCTTGTGGCGCTGCTCTGGCCCCCGGCCGCGCGAACACGGTGGGTGGGTGAGAGGACAGACAATAAGCTTGTGGCGCTGCTCTGGCCCCCGGCCGCGCGAACACGGTGGGTGGGTGAGAGGACAGACAATAAGCTTGTGACGCTGCTCTGGCCCCCGGCCGCGCGAACACGGTGGGTGGGTGAGAGGACAGACAATAAGCTTGTGGCGCTGCTCTGGCCCCCGGCCGCGCGAACACGGTGGGTGGGTGAGAGGACAGACAATAAGCTTGTGGCGCTGCTCTGGCCCCCGGCCGCGCCAACACGGTGGGTGGGTGAGAGGACAGACAATAAGCTTGTGGCGCTGCTCTGGCCCCCGGCCGCGCGAACACGGTGGGTGGGTGAGAGGACAGACAATAAGCTTGTGGCGCTGCTCTGGCCCCCGGCCGCGCGAACACGGTGGGTGGGTGAGAGGACAGACAATAAGCTTGTGGCGCTGCTCTGGCCCCCGGCCGCGCCAACACGGTGGGTGGGTGAGAGGACAGACAATAAGCTTGTGGCGCTGCTCTGGCCCCCGGCCGCGCGAACACGGTGGGTGGGTGAGAGGACAGACAATAAGCTTGTGGCGCTGCTCTGGCCCCCGGCCGCGCCAACACAGTGGGTGGGTGAGAGGACAGACAATAAGCTTGTGGCGCTGCTCTGGCCCCCGGCCGCGCGAACACGGTGGGTGGGTGAGAGGACAGACAATAAGCTTGTGGCGCTGCTCTGGCCCCCGGCCGCGCCAACACGGTGGGTGGGTGAGAGGGCAGACAATAAGCTTGTGGCGCTGCTCTGGCCCCCGGCCGCGCGAACACGGTGGGTGGGTGAGAGGACAGACAATAAGCTTGTGGCGCTGCTCTGGCCCCCGGCCGCGCGAACACGGTGGGTGGGTGAGAGGCCTGTAATTACTTTCAGATAACACCAACACTGGTGACGTGATTTATCGCTGCCAGGCGACTTCTGGTGACGTTTCCGGTAGTCATCAGTTGCCGCGTATCGCGGTGAAGCAGTCGAGATGCACACTCCAACTTACAACTTAGCAAAGCGACTGAACACACTCCTGAAACCGTACATACCATCACAGCACTCTATAGAATCGCTAGAATAATGTTTAGATATCTTGCGGGCTAATAGGCCACAGGGCGACATGGCGTCTATCGACGTGGAAAGCCTTTTCACTAACGTTCCAGTCGAGGATACCATCAAGATCATTCTTGATGAGGTATATGACAAACGTAGCAACAAACTGTCTCCGTTAAGGTTATCTAAAGCGATCTTAGAGAAACTGTTGGGTGCCTGCACCTCCGAATCTCCATTTTGTGGTCCAGATGGAAAACTGTACTTGCAAAAAGAAGGTGTGACGATGGTTTCGCCTCTGGGGCCACTCTTCGCCAATTTCTAGATGTGTTTTGTTGATAACAAAGCTTTAAATGATACTAATATTGCGCCTTCCACTTACTGCAGGTACGTAGATGCCATTTGTGTAGAAGTGCGGTCCGGCTGGGCGTGTGCCGTTACTAATAATCTAGGGCGGTGTTTATTCAGGTGCGGACTCCCTCGCCAGATACAGCGCCCGGCCACATTGATTGATGACAGGGCATGCTATGATATATGAGTTAATCAAATCTAGCGGGTAACACTCTATTTATCGACGTGGATTCAAGCTCAATAGACTGATTGTCGAAGTCCAAAACACGACTTTTAGTCAGACTGTCGTTCTCCTGTTGCCAGTCCTACTCAGCACAGAGCAGTGTGATACAATCCCTATGTCGGGTATAGCCAGTCTGCTCAGATACGGGTTTGGCTCATTACTGTCAGTCCCGTGGCAGTGTAGCACTGCAGTAACACAGCACCCACCCAGTATAGCGGCCCGCTGTCTCTAAACACCAGTCCCGTTGCAGGCGATCTGCGAGCAGCAAACCTCCGCCGGCCTCCCGTCCGTCCGGCTCTGCTGCCGGGGAGGAGGACGAGGACGCCCCTCTGCGCTTTTCCACCTCAGGCGCGGCGTCGTGGCGCGCGCGGGACACGTTCGGCGGCGGTGCGGAGGAGGAGGACGTGCCCTGGTACCAGATGCCCAGTGTGCTCCTCTCCACGGCCGCACTGCTCATCTACTTCTGCGTGCTGCGGGAGGAGAGCGACATCGACGAGCGGCTGGGCGGTGGCACGGCCGGGGCCATGAGCCAGGTGCCCGGTCTGGAGAGGAAGACGCTGGAGGCGTACGTGCACCACCAGGAGATGAATGGCAAGAGCGCCGAGCGGGAGAAGGCTCGGCTCCGGGAACTGGAGCAGATCGAACTGGGCAAGAGTGGTCCCGTGTAGTGACAGGTAGGGGTTGGATGGGAGAGAGTGAGTGAGAGAGAGACGTCCGCGTGAAGGCGGCGGAATGAGGAGTGTGGATGGACGTGTGGTAGATGGTGATGAAAAGCCGTCTGAATTGTTGATATGGTTTGACTGCCTGATGAAATGTGTAGTGCGTGATGTATGTGCTATGTATGTTTATTGTTTGGTGACATCCAAATACTTCTGGTTGTGTGTATGGTGTGTTGCACAATTTCGTCGCGCTAGCCAGAACTGAGTCATTGCAAAGCTGTCAATAAACTGTTGCTGTTGATGTGTTGTGTAGGCCCGTAGAGACATTTTTGACTTGTTGTCAATGGTGTGTTTTGATGCCGTACTGTTGTGATGATGCAAAATATCGAGTGCATATCGTGTGTGCGCAAATACACATGTCAAGGATGGCAATGTTTCATTTTTTCCAACATGGTATTGGGCCATGTTTTCCATGAACGGTACCCGGGGTTTGGCTTATGGCCAACAGTCATGCCATCAGCCAGGTGGATATTGGTCGGGGGCGGATCTCTGTCTCAGCACTCTCGTCAACTGTCTGGGTGGCATCAAACAGGTGGATATTGGTCGGGCGGATCTCTGTCTCTGCACTCTCGTCAACTGTCTGGGTGGCATCAAACAGGTGGATATTGGTTGGGGGCGGATTTCTGTCTCAGCACTCTCGTCAACTGTCTGGGTGGCATCAAACAGGTGGATATTGGTCGGGCGGATCTCTGTCTCTGCACTCTCGTCAACTGTCTGGGTGGCATCAAACAGGTGGATATTGGTCGGGGGCGGATTTCTGTTTCAGCACTCTCGTCAACTGTCTGGGTGGCATCAAACAGGTGGATATTGGTCGGGGGCGGATCTCTGTCTCAGCACTCTCGTCAACTTTTGGGTGACATGGCGCGCCGCTCGAGCTACCAATATAGTCCCTATGACGGCGCACGGCTCTGACGAGCTGGCGGCGGGCGGCTGATGCCGTTTGCCTCCCTTTCAGGGAGGCTCCCTCCCTGCTGGAGCGCCGAAGGGCGACTGGCAGCCGGCCGCCCGCCGCCAGCCCGCTCCGCTCACAGAGTCGGCCGGCCAGTCAGGCCTCCGGCGATCAGCAGCACCGACACCTGTGGGACTTCAAAATGAGCCCACTGCTGGCCCAGCTCATCCTGACAGGGTCCACGCTCAGCTTTATGCTGTACTTCTTCGTGCTCCGTGAAGAGTCTGACGTCGACACTGCCATCTACCGGCCGATCTGGGAACGCGTGCCTGGCATCTCGCCTGGTGGGTGGCAACCTGCACATCTTTTGTAGGAAATCGAGTACCCAATGCTTACTTATTTTTGCCATTTCACATTGGTCTTTATTCGGACCTTTACAGTTAGGATTTTGTTACATTCAGAAACGCCTAATTTACAACCTGTTTCGCATCAATCTGATACCAAACCAACATTATATCATTTATACGTAGGTAATAGGTATGGTAGAGAAGAATATTTTTGCTGGATTAATTTTCTTTCGGATGACAGCTGTTGCAGATTGCTTACAATTTACATGTTGCATGCTGCTTATGTAGCATGTACATTGTACATACTAATTGGTGTGCTTCATGCTGTAACTCCTTTTCGCGCACTCACCGTAATTATTGTCATGGAACATTGCATCGTTGAAACCATGTTCATTCTATTTCGTAATTTTTACTCATTTCTGCCACCTCATATTTTCTCCATTGCGGGTTTGCTAGGTTTTTCTTCTACCACGGACTGTAGAACGCGTCTGGTCTTTGCAGGCGTGGCTGAACGTATGCTTGAGATGGACAAACAGCTGGGTATTCTGTACGACGCCCGTGAATGGGAGGCCAGTCTCCGCGAGTACAAGAGACGCTACTACGCTAACCACCCGGAGGCCAGGCCAAAACACTAGGAGGAACAGGTTGTGCCAGCATCCAGACTGCCGGGCCCAGCTCGTGCAGTGGTCTGATTACATAGCGTGGCGACCGAAATTAGTGATGGCAGTATGTGACTTACCACTAGCTATAGCTACCACTAATTTTTTTTTTATATAGCGGAATTGGAAGGTTATGTCGTGTGTTGTGAAGGCTGTGACCGGTGCGTTAGCGAGAGGCTAATGAAGTCAGCCGAGTGGTTGTAATGTCCAATGGTTGGGCGTTCTGTAATGACCAATGGTTGGGCGTTCTGTAATGTCCAATGGTTCGGAGTTCTGTAATGTCCAATGGTTCGGCGGTATGTAATGCCCAATGGTTCGGCGTTCTGTAATGTCCAATGGTTCGGCGATCTGTAATGTCCAATGGTTCGGTGGTCTGTAATGTCCAATGGTTCGGTGGTCTGTAATGCCCAATGGTTCGGCGTTCTGTAATGTCCAATGGTTCGGCGATCTGTAATGTCCAATGGTTCGGCGGTCTGTAATGTCCAATGGTTCGGCGGTCTGTAATGTCCAATGGTTCGGCGACTGTTCCGTCGTCCCTCGTGCTGACAACAGGGTAGTCGATATTACTCGATGCCACGTCTCAGTCGGGTTAGGGCACTCGATGTCACGTCTCAGTCGGGTCAGGGCACTCGATGTCACGTCTCAGTCGGGTTAGGGCACTCGATGTCACGTCTCAGTCGGGTCAGGGCACTCGATGTCACGTCTCAGTCGGGTCAGGGCACTCGATGTCACGTCTCAGTCGGGTTAGGGCACTCGATGTCACGTCTCAGTCGGGTCAGGGCACTCGATGTCACGTCTCAGTCGGGTCAGGGCACTCGATGTCACGTCTCAGTCGGGTCAGGGCACTCGATGTCACGTCTCAGTCGGGTTAGGGTACTCGATGTCACGTCTCAGTCGGGTCAGGGCACTCGATGTCACGTCTCAGTCGGGTTAGGGTACTCGATGTCACGTCTCCGTCATTCGCGCCACGAGCTGGATGTTATAGTTTTGGCGCGCGCGCCGCTCAGTGCCGATTTTCCCGCCATTGTTTCAGCTCGCGCCCTATGCGATGCGGCGTTCTTTTGTATTGCCCTGCACACCATACGCCGCACAGTTTGACCTTACGTGCTGGACGCTACGGCACGGACAGACGGAACGCTGTCAGCAGATCTGGACACGGACAGACGGAACGCTGTCAGCAGATCTGGACACGGACAGACGGAACGCTGTCAGCAGATCTGGACACGAACAGACGGAACGCTGTCAGCAGATCTGGACACGGACAGACGGAACGCTGTCAGCAGATCTGGACACGGACAGACGGAACGCTGTCAGCAGATCTGGACACGGACAGACGGAACGCTGTCAGCAGATCTGGACACGGACAGACGGAACGCTGTCAGCAGATCTGGACACGGACAGACGGAACGCTGTCAGCAGATCTGGACACGGACAGACGGAACGCTGTCAGCAGATCTGGACTGCCAATCCTCGCATGATGAATATGAAATAACATGAGGTCGTATTTGTTATGTCTTGTAATGGTTCTTGCCTGTTTCTCGTTTCTTGTGCTTGTACGTAGCATGGCCTTAGAACGCAAAGAAGGTATGTACGCGATCAGGGGTTTATTTGGACGCAACGTGGGAGAAGCACGGACCCCGAGAGAACGGAAATACAGCGTTGCCAAAACAGTAGAAAATATATGCAATGTAAACCAGTTTCAATAGTGGCGCGGAACAGTTAAACGTACAGTCAAAAAGCAAAAGAGAAAACGGCGTTAAATAATGAACGAAGGTAAAGCATCAACAACACCACACCGGCCCTCTCTAAAAGGGTTCACAACACTAAGGACTGTAGCGGTTCGGTGGCGCGGAGTCCGCAGACTCCTCAGTACCACTGGTTCCCTAGCAAGGCTAGTAGACGGGACTGGGGCGCACGGAACGACTTCACCGGGTGCGACCTCGCTATCAACACCCGCCAGCCGCACCACTGGGTCCACCTCCGGGCTCTAGTAGTAGTAGTAACTAGTAGTACTTTATTAAAGGCCATCCACATCAACTGTGGCTATTACGGCCCTCTCGCCAGTAAAATGGGACAATGATATGCATGTAAAACATTCACACTCGTACCGAACGCAGACATACACAGGCCAACTATGACATGACTATAAGAAACATGACAAAGACGGATGACTGCTAAAATGACACTAAAACACTAAAAACACGGATTAAGAGCCACCGAGATCACGCAGGTAAGCCTTCAGCCTTGTTTTAAAGTACGCTCCCTTCAAGCCCTGAATGTCCGCTGGCAACTCGTTCATCTGCTGTGGGACCCTTTACATAAATCGACGCCGCCCGGCCTCTGTGCGGATAGCGGGTAACTGTAGGAGATGATCCTGTTGGGTTGAGCGGGCATGAGCAGGATTGTCTCGGTTGGCACAGATCTGGCGGGCGATGCACTCAGGTTCTCTGGCACTGATGATTTTGTGAAGAAGGCATAGGGACTGATAGTGGAAAAGTTGGGGGGATTCGAGCCAGCCGAGTGCATCTCGCACATCAGACTCATGATCAAATTTACGCTTGCCTGAGATGACCCGGGCAGCGAAGTTCACAATCTTTTGGATAACGGCAAGATTCTTGGCAGTGCCGTTCCCATATACTGCAAGACAGTAGCGGATGTGCGAGATGACCAAGGCTGTAACAATTTCAGAAAGGGTCTCGGGAGGAAGGTAATGACGAAGGTGGGAAAGGGCAATTAGGATACCACAGCACTTCCGCTAGAGGGCTCGAACATGTGTGTCCCAGGACAGATGCCGGTAAAAAATAAGACCGAGATTTTTCACTTCGTTGCTAGGCGTTAGACATGTATCACGGTAAGAGACATTGATACTTGGGAGATTGCGCAAATTTTGCTTGGAACCGAAAACGATAAACTCAAATTGGGAAACGTTAACTTTAAGTCCGTTCAAGTAGAAATAATCGCCGAGACACGACAGAGAGTGCTCCAGGCGAGAGCACTCTCTGTCGTGTCTCAAGGTTCGGTATCGTGGATTTTGGACCTCAAACAATGACCTGAGTGTCGTCGGCATACTGCACGACTTGTGCGTCGCCGGCGTACAGACTCAGGTCATTGGCAAACGCGCAGAAGAGGACAGGACCAAGGCTGGTGCCCTGGAAGATGCCCTGATTGATTGCCTGACGGGAAGAGGCACTAATACGACCATCAGAGCCAGTGATGCTAACACTGAGTGTGACCGCCAAGATAATTTTTTAACCATGTTGTGTCGACTCCCAGCAACTGAAGTTTTTCTAACAATTTATCATGATTGATGACATCGAAACATTTACTCAGGTCAATCAAGCACAAGAAAGAGATATGACCTTGATCAGTGGCCGAAAGTATTCTGTCCGTGACAAATGAGAGAGCCGTCTCGGTAGAGTGCCGGGGTTTCCAGTCGGTGGCAAGTAAGTCAGAATCAAACGCATGCAGGTTAAAAAAGGGGCCCGGGAACGATTTTAAGATTGGGGGGGGGGGGGGGCGAAACCAAATATTTTGTGTTGGCAATCTTCTCACTTCTAATCTTGGTGCACCTTTTCGTTTGCAAATTTTCCTCATTGGAAAACCGAAAACACGATTCGAAAGCTCATCAAAAATCACTTTGAAACTTTTTCTACATTTTTTGGTTCAGGTGAATATTGAGGTCACCAGAGGTCATCAAAGGTCAGAGGTCACACAGGTGGTTCCGTGCGTGGCTCTCCGGTCGCACTCAATCTGTTAGAGGCGGAACAGGTGTCGAGCTGCTGGTAACCCATGGAGTGGTGCAGGGATCGATCTTGGGGGCCCAGTGCTAAACCTCGTATTTACTAATGACTTGTCACAACATATGCCGCACGGAAAGATGGTACTGTACGCCGATGACGCCCAGTTTCCGGATTCCGACTCGCCAGGAAACCTCCCAGAATTGAAACGGCGCGTTGAGGACAATTTGTCGATTGCATTGCTTTCGTTCACCAAAAACAGATTGAAGGTAAACCCTACGAAAACTGACCTACTTGTTCTAAAATCCCCGCGCCAAAACATGGACTTTACGATACAATTCGGAAATTCTGAAATAATTCCAGTGCAGTCGGTGAAGATTCTGGGTGTCAACCTCGGCTCATGCCTGACGTGGGCACAACACATAGCCGCCATCACCCGACGCTGTTACGGTGTTTTGATCGGGCTCGCCAGAATGCAGCGTCGCGTGCCACGTGAAAAGAAGCGACTGCTGGTGGAGGCGCTTGTGTTTCCTCATTTGCAGTACTGCATGTGTGTATGGGGAGGCTGTACTCAAACCCAAAAACGTCGGCTGCAGAAGTGCATTAACTTTGGCGCTCGCGTTGTCACTGACCTGGGGTACCGCGAGCGAGTATCTGGCACACTGCGTGAACTTGGCTGGCGTGCAATAAATTATATGGTTATAGAATGAGACTTGTACGCCATGTATAAACTCACTCATGCCGAGAACGCCCCCGAACTGCTCTGTTCACGGATCATCAGTCGCTCCGATGTATCCACGCGCACAACCAGGGCTACAGTGACGGGCAGCTGGAGGTGCCGCGCGCACGCACTGAGTTCGCCAGGCGCCGTTTTTCATCCGAGCCATCAGAGCGTGGAATGATTTGCCGCTGAATGCGAGGGCTTCACCCACTTTGGCTATTTTTAAAAAGTGTCTCAATGATGTTCTTTAAACTTGCATTGTGTGGCTTGAGGGTTGATGTGCATCATTTAATGCGTGGGCGATATGTTTTTACATCTATGTTATTTGACGTGGAAAACTGAAAACCCATTTTATGGATGTGTTCCGAAATATATGATATGATGATGATATGAGATTTTCCAGTTTTAGGACATCGCTCCAGAAACCCCCAAAGATCTCGGGAATGATAGCTAGGAACAAACGAGAGAAAAAAAAACGATCGTAAGCTCTTGAAATATTCAATCAAAGCGTGTCATCAAATTTTATCTCAGTTAAAATTATGAAAAAGTGGGGGTCATGCCACCCCCGTTTCCTATTCCTACCATGAACCGCATGCCTTTGCAAACCCGCCTGTTGTCTGATAAAATACTCGTACCTGACGCCTGACGTTTTTTTCTTCTTGAAAAAGCCCACGAGTGTAGGCTGCACCGACTGTGTCATCACCGTATCACGGTAACCTACATTTACGATAAATCTTGCTTGCAATGGCCGCCCCGTCGGCAGGGACAGCGAGGACAGCTAGAGGGCCGCACGCCAGTTTGACCACATCCGTAACGTTGACGTGGGATAAACTTATAAACAAAATGCAGCAGATGTTTATCGCCGTCAGTGCAGCAGCGGATCCAGAACGGGAGTTTGGGGTGGGGACAAAATTCCTAAAAGTCTCACATAATTCTGAAAACTCATCGGATTTTGCTTGCTTGTGCATTGATAGCTGAATTAAAGCAAACTTTCCTTAGTAAAATTTGCTTAGATTTGCTTCTATATCAGGAAATGTGTCAATTTTGCGCCGATTTCAGGCGTTTTTTTCTTTGGGGCGGGGGGCTGTCCATTTTGCCCAACCGTGTAGATCCGCCACTGCGACAGTGCGTCATGTTAACGACGACGCGCCAAGCAGACAACTCCCAGCAAATGTACTGCTACCGAAGCTTTCCATTATATCTCATAGAACATTTAATGGAAAAAGGAAGAGAAAAAAGAAAGGTATACGATACTGCTATAAAGGCAAAACTATATAATAATAATACTTATGACATGCTATAAAAGAAAACGACAAAAAATGAAAGTGACATAAGGAGGCTTTCACATTTTATATAACTTTTTGTTAAGAAAATTGAAAGAGCTCATTTTTAGGGAAACTTCTGCTCGCCAAAGTTGGGGGGGGGGGGGGGGGGGGCAAGCGCCCCAGCTTCCCCCTGTTCCCGAGCCCCTGGGTTAAAATGTCTAAAGGAACAACACTCTATAACACGCGATTTAACCCTCGCCCTACGGGGGTCCTAAAACAAATCCCCCTGAGGTTTTTCTTGCATAACTTTTTATACATGCGCTGCATCTTGCTGAAATTTGCAGCAGCTGAGTTTACAAGAATTCTACGTATGTTGTAAAAATTTCGTTGAAATTGGTTCAGAAATTTTGGAAATAATTACGTTTGATGACGTCATGTTGTTGGAAAAACGATAAATGTTTGCAAAAATCGTAGAAAACAGAGTTTTGAAGCAAATTCCAAACGCAATTCATAAAAGATGGAAAATGTCATTTTCTTTCAAATGGCAATCTCGGATTTTCGAAATTTTGGGTTTTTGATTCCTAAAATGAACAAAAACTTATTTTTTTGGGGAAAAATCACCACAAAATCAAAATTTTCAAAGACGTTAAAAAACCGGAATATATGTGAGAGAACTGAGTATGGATAATACTCAAACCAAATTTCAAAGCAATATCTCTATTTTTGACTGAATGATGGCTCCCTAAGTGTAAGAAACTCATGACATCATTTTTTTTAATAACTTTTTTGGACTTTTGTTGACCAGATACGAATAAATAATTACCTTTTCGGTATTTCTGAGGCAAAACTGGTCTAGAAACATGCCTTTTTGTTAACATTTGTCAATTTCTTATTTTGAGGTTTTCTGACAGAGCAAAATCGCTGTTCTGGACGTGATCGATAGAGGTCATTCACGTAACCTAGAAGGTTACTCGTTAACCCGAAACCTAAAAATTGCATATCGTTAGATTCCAAACATGACAGGCAACATGTTGGTTCTTACCGCGTTTCTCTATCTTGTTTGGTTTGGAAGTTAACAGGGGCGTCTTTTTAGGACCCCCTCCCCCGTAGGGCGAAGGTGAAAAAGTTCCCGTAGGGCGAGAGTTAAAACGTGGGCGTGGCAGTTCTAACATGTCTCGAGTAAAACGATGGGGGCTAAAATGACGGAATCTGGTCCCACTTTTCACTGAAAAGTCCCTGTTAGTGATTATGACGTCAAGTGAAGAACCGGTAGAGTAAGTTGGAACAGCTCTCAGCTGCCGGAGCCCGGACTAGGCGTCTGGCGTGCACCCGCCGCCCGTCCACGAGCCTATAGCTCACCGGGCCAGTCTGTCTGTCAATGGCCACTGCTGGCTCTCCCGCAGTGATGGCCTACGCTACGAAATTACGCTACGGTACGTATGGTTTTTAGGCCAAAGCTACGCTACCGAATTACGTTACGTTATATTTTGCTACGTTACCGATTGCGCTATTTTTCGTTAAACGTAGCTTAGAATATATCGTACTACGATACAAAAGATACCAGGGAAATCAACAGTATGTAACGTTTATTTGTTTGTTCATCCACATTTCTAACTTTCCTATCAACCAGCCGTCATGCATTATTTCGTGACAGACAGTTGCGAAGATATTGGTAGCACAAAGTATCATCATTATTGAAAATAATTGATGCAACGACCATAGCTAACACGGATTGTTAGCACCAGCAATCTGTCTGATTGTTACTGGTGTATGATACTTAATGTGTATGGCAAATAATATAAAATGACAGACGGGTCAATATTGTCCTCCTGAGGACCAGTTGCAATGCATATAGCAATAGATCAGAAACCAATAAAGCTATCAGGCTCCCAAGTTTATCCAGCATTAACTTGTCTGCCCCTGTAGCTCAGACGGGAGAGCACTGGGCTTCAGACCTCACTCAGTGCGGCCGGCTGGGTTCGATCGCTTCGGCACTCGCTATCCCTGACTAGGATGGCCTGCGGCTGGTGGCAGCGGTCGCACTCGTCGCACACGCACAGGTCAGGTGACGCCAGAAGGCCTTGTCCAGGTAAAGGACCTTGTCCAGGTATGTTCGGGTACGCAAAACTTTCGCTTCTAAATTCTGCCGTGTACCATGAATTGCGAGTCTGATGGTTGGGTCAGGGCCTGTGCAACAAGCTCTGCTTAGCGCGGAACCTGAACTCGACAATTTGTTCAATCAAATTATTCGGACTAATTTATAAACAAATATTTCAAACTGAGAAAAATGTCGAGAACTTCTTTTATTATACTGCAAATTCAGTGACGTCACAATCTACGAGTTTGATGAATACTAAGTTAAACGTAAAATAAGCCGTACAAGTCTAGGCATTATACAAACTCAAAGAATACCACACCGCTCAAAAATATCACCGCTTTTGCTGCACAACATTTCTCGGATATTCAAAACGTTTGTGACAAACAGTATCCACGTCTCGACTGAGGAGCAAGATTTGCCCACCTTCGGCTGAGACGCCAGTCAACGGCGAGTTGAATCAATAATATATGGCGCGTTAATTGCTGGGAAACGGCAATCTAACCACCGATCCATAAGACGTTATAATTTAACAATAAGGCTACCCTTAGCTATACCTATAGGATACCAATGAGTTACCCATTACCATCAGGAACACATGCGGTCTGCAGGGCAGCGCCATGCAGATGTGTCGGGGGACTGACAAACCAAAGGCAAGGGCCCCATCGATACAAATATTTCCCTGCTATTTTCGTGGTTGCCTCGTCAAAAATTTTCCCGGCTGCCTTTCTAGAGGCTTTCTAAGAATAAGTTGTGATTTTAAAAGTCTCATCCCATGATCAGCTTTCATGGTTACTGACGCAGGGGCCTGTGGGGAGTCTATATCGGTTGTCTTCTTAGGGTCATCTTAGGAGCTTATCTCGGCTGTCTTTTCGCGGCCTTCTTGGTGCTTGTGTCGGTCATCTTTAGGGGATATTTGGAGCTTGTGTGGGTTGTTTTAGGGTCTTCTTTGAGTTTGCCTCAATTGTCTTGTTAAGGGCCTCCTTGTAACTTGTCACGCTTATCTTTTTAGGTGCTTCCTCGAATATCTACTGGTAGATTTGCGAGGGGCCTCCCTTTGTTTTATGGGGCCTCCTTATGTCCGGACTCCGGGGGCGCAATATTTGCCCGCCCCCTGCCCCTCCCCGCTGTGGCGCCGCCCCCTGATCTTATGCTACGAAATACCTTGCGTAGCAGTTACGTTATTGGAATATTTTTCGGTAGTACGCTACGAAATACTTCAATTACGCTACGGAACGATTTCTTGAGCTACGTGTTACCAAAAACCATACCGTAGCGTAACGTAGGCCATCACTAGTCTCCCGTCACCTTCCCGGTTCCGGGGTGCCGCACGCGAACGTGGTCGCCTGCTTGCCACGTGTGCGGTGTTTGTTTGTATCAACAACATGTGATTGTTAAATAGATATTGTATGTTATACTGGGTATATTAATACGAATTTTGCTTCATTTTCTTTGCTATCAATATGTCTGCCATTTAATAACTCATTTTTGCAATGCTGAACTGTTTTGTATTGATCTCTTTGGTCACTAACTGAGGTGCATATATGTGTTCAATCATCCCATCAAAATTCCTGTTTATTTGATAAATTTATGCAAATTTTGAACCCGCTAACTACCCGCTTCAGCCAAATGATTGTTTGTGCTACCCGCTACTACCCATGCGTGTAGCAACTACCCGCGTCTGGCGGGTAAGCGGGTAGAAAAGTGGCACCTCTAGTAGGTACCCCGCTGGTTAGTTATACATGCGTAAGGAAGCAAATTCTGATGAGTAATGCAATTTTTAGACTATTTTGGGATTTGGCCATTAAGCCGCCATTTTTGCCGTTATGGATCTGACAGTAGATGTAACATCCAGTGGATGTTATGATCTGACAGTGGATGTAACATCCAGTGGATGTTATGATCTGACAGTGGATGTAACATCCAGCGTATGTTATGATCTGACAGTGGATGTAACGTCCAGTGGATGTTATGATCTGACAGTGGATGTAACATCCAGCGGATGTTATGATCGGACAGTGGATGTAACGTCCAGCGTATGTTATGATCTGACAGTGGATGTAAAATCCAGCGGATGTTATGATCTGGCAGTGGATGTAACATCCAGTGAATGTTATGATCTGGCAGTGGATGTAACATCCAGCGGATGTTATGATCTGGCAGTGGATGTAACATCCAGTGAATGTTATGATCTGGCAGTGGATGTAACATCCAGCGGATGTTATGATCTGGCAGTGGATGAAACCGGTGTCATTGTTAAGCTCCGGTTCCTACATTACATCTATAAAGTCCTCAATTTTATCTGATTTTATTATCAAAATATAAGGCACTTGGCCACACATCGTGCGCCCATCGCTTTGCTCAGCGGCTTGTCAAACATCATACTGCAGGGCAAGCATTACACACACACATGTTATCAGATAGCGCGCTGCTTTTATTTGCACATCAAACATGCGTACACCGTATACAACATCACGTGGTGTGTTCGCCAGGCTGCATCAGTCGCCATTTGTTATATGCCAAAATGTCCTCCGCCGAATTGGAATGGATTCTGATTTAAGCCCTGCGCTAGCCCGCCAAACGGATTTTGTCCAAGGCCATGCGGATTTTGTCCGAAGCCATGCAGATTTTGTCCGAAGCCATGCGTATTTTGTCCGAGGCCATGCAGATTTTGTCCGAAGCCATGCGGATTTTGTCCGAGGCCATGCGGATTTTGTCCGAGGCCATGCGGATTTTGTCCGAGGCCATGCGGATTTTGTCCGAGGCCATGCACGTTTCCGTTGAATGCATTCTGACCGACACCCGGCACTCCTCCGTTGAGGCCCCTGTGTCCGAGGCTGGGGAAAACGCCCTGTAGTGCATTCTGCGCTCCGCGGTGCACTAAACCACTGAGTGGATTTTGAGGGATATTCTGAGGCATCCTCACGCGGGGATTGCCACCCGGTACGTTTTGCACTAGGCCTTTGCCCGGAGTGCTCTGAGAGCTGTGCGCTCTCTTGATGCTGCGCACCGTTCCCTTCAGAGGGCTCTCCTCGACGCTGTAAGCCACATGCTCCCTTTCTACCGAGTTCGGTTTAACCTTAACACTGTCCACTGTACTGGACACCACCCTACGCTGTGGACTCTCCGAGGAAGCCATTTCTGTCTTTCGCCGTTCTTTGTCGACTGGAATGAGTTTTGTCTTACCATCTACAGTGCTCAATTCAAAGATCTCCACCTTACTTGTTGGAGTTTTCGATGGAGTTGAGTCTGTAGGACGCTGTGGGGCGTCCAATGCAATTTCTTTTCTTTTCTGCCCACCATCCGATGGCTCAATCAACTCGATCCTAGGCTGTGCACCGCTTGATGGAGAGATGTCCGGACGACGAGGACTATCTATGGGAACAGGTTCGGTCCTAGGCCGCGTACTATCCGATGTGACAAATTCGGTCCTAGGTCGCGTACTATCCGATGTGACAAACTCGGTCCTAGGCCGCGTACTATCCGATGTGACCGTCCTCCGCTGTCCTCTCTCCGATGGAAGAAACTGGGTCTCTACCACATGTTTTGCGCTATCCAGCGGCATGCGTTCTGCCCGACGTTGTGGACCGCTCATTGTTACAAACTCGGTTCTGCGTAGCATTGCGTCGAATGGAACAGGTTCCGACCTACGCGGCGGTCTGTCAGACATAGTTAACCCGGGATTACGTGGTACACTGTCCGGTGCAATGTACTCGAACTTAGTCCTACGCTGTGTACCGCTCAACGGAGGAGACTCCGGTTTGGTGAAATCATCTATATATCGAGGTCTTTCGATTGAGGAGGGTCCTAACTCTGTCCTGCGTTGTTCGTTGTCGTTCAAAATATACGCTGTCCTACGATGTTGGTTGTCCAGTGGAGTCAGCTCTGTCCGACGCGGCATGGCGTCCACTGGAGAGAGCTCTGACCTACGTCCTACGCTTCTGTCCGATGACATAAACTCGGTCCTGCCTCTGGCACTGTTCATTGGCGCAAATTCTGTCCTACGGGGTGAACTTTCGAAGGGGGGAATATAGTCTGCAGTCTGTTGCGGGCTTTCGAAAGAAGTGAATTCGGTTCTTCTTTGTGAATTTTCTATTGGAGCAAACTCTCTCCTTCGTTGTTCGCTGTGCGCTGGAGTGAACTCTGCCCTGCGATGCTCACTGTCCAGCTCTCTCCTGCGCTCCTCGCTGTTCATTGGAACATACCGTGTCTCTGTTCTGCGCGGTGTTCCATCTCTTGTATTAAATTCTGACCTTGGCCGTTCTCTTTCTGCGGGAATGAACTCTGTTCTTCGGTATGTTCTCTCCATTGGAGTGAATTCTTCCCTTCGCTGTGGACTTTCGAAAGACATAAATTCTACGTTACGTTGATTACTCTGAGAGGACGTGAACTCGTGATTCGCTGGAACTCGTGGACGTGTACGTGGTTCGCTGTCAGGAGCGTACTGTAACTCTGTTCTGTATTTAGTGCTCTCTTGTGGAGTTAGTTCTGTTCTATGTTGTTCACCATCCAACGGAATGTACTCCGTTCTGCTTCCTGGTCTGTCCAACGTAGTGAAGTCTCTTCCATATGGTGTACTGTCCACTGGAATGGCCTCTGCCTGCGCCGTCTCGAACTGAGAAAACTCCGTCCCACGCTGTGCTCCGTCTCTTGGGGCGACTTCTGGCCCACGCCACGCACTGTCTCTTGGGGCGACCTCTGGCCCACGCCGCGCACTCTCAAATGACGTCAACTCTCGTCCGTGTTCTTGGTTGTCCAATGGAGTGAACTCTGGTCTAGGCTGTTGCCTGTCCCTTGAGGTAAAGTCTGCCCTACGATTTGGGCTGTCTCTTGGGACGAATTCTGGTTCACGTCGTGGACTGTCTATATAGGCAAACTCTGCCCCACTTGGTGCACTCTCCAATGGAGTGTTGTACTCCGCCCTTGGAGCTGGCCGCCTCCTGGATGGTTCATTTGGTGACGGCCCTGAGGGCTTCCTACGGGGTGGCGCTGGCTCTCTCGGGCGTGGTGCATTCTGTGATGGCGGTGATGGTCTTCTGCGAGGTGCGTTTGACGGTGCCGTTGGTGGTGGGCCTTGCTGTCTTGTGGGTGGTCCATTTTGGGATGGCGGTGGCCTTCTGGATCGTGGTGCATTTGACGTCGAAGAAGGTCGCTTTGGTCGCCGAGCACTCTGCGTTGGGCTCGGCTTCCTCGGTTTCGGTGCACTTTGTGTCGGAGAAGGTCGCGTTGGCCTTGGTCTACTTTGCTTTGAAGGAGGTCCTCTTGACCGCTTTGAACTTGGGGATGGATTCGGGTGTCTTGGCCTCGGTACTCTTTGTGGCGGAGGCGACTGTCTTTGCCTTGGCGCACCTTGTGTTGGAGCCGGTTGTCTCGGCCGTGGATGTGGTGAACTTCGCGGTGGAGGCGACTGTCTTTGCCTTGGCGCACCTTGTGTTGGAGTCGGTTGTCTCGGCCATGGAGGTGATGAACTTCGCGGTGGAGGCGACTGTCTTTGCCTTGGCGCACCTTGTGTTGGATTCGGTTGTCTTGGCCATGGAGGTGGTGAACTTGGCGGTGGAGACTGCTGTCCTGCGGCTGGTTGTGGCGGACTAGGTTGCAGTTGCCACTGTACAGCTGGCTGCGCCGGAGTCGGCTGTCTGGCTGGCGGGGCGGCGCTGTACGCAGGCTGCGGCGGTGGCACTGCCAAGTAGGTGCCGGCTGGCTGGCCGGGCGCAGGGATCGCGTATATCACTTGTTGGTTGGGCAGGAGGTTGCTGGGCGGTGTTTGAGCGACACTGGGAGTCTGGGCCGCGGGTGGCTGCGTCTGCGGCACCGCCTTACTCGGCGCGTATGCGGCTGCCGCGGCGGTGGTACTGCTGGCGGGGCTGCTGCTGACAGCGGCCGGGGTAGCTCCACTGCCTTTGCTGGACGGATAAGACGGTAGGCGCACGACCTCCGGCTTCTGGTTCGGCCTCTTGATGACGACGAACGAGCTCTCGGCGGGCATCAGGTCAGCGCCGGCTAGCCGCGTGCCGCCACCTGCCGGTGGGTTGGCCCTGGTGGCGCTGACAAACGGACGACCGCCAGCGGACCCGTTCGGGGGCCGGCCGCAGACTCCGGCCGCCAGCAGTAGGATCAGCGGCACCGCCACCTGCGGGAGGAAGCAGACCAGCGTGAGCGGCGGGCGGCTGTCACAGGCTGAGCGGCGTACGGCTGTCGAGGGGAATACAGCGACGGCTGTCGAGGGGAATACAGCGACGGCTGTCGAGGGGAATACAGCGACGGCTGTCGAGGGGAATACAGCGCCGGCTGTCGAGGGGAATACAGCGACGGCTGTCGAGGGGAATACAGCGACAGCTGTCGAGGGGAATACAGCGAAGGCTGTCGAGGGGAATACAGCGACGGCTGTCGAGGGCAATACAGCGCCCTTGCTGCAGGTATTATTGCACGCCGGCGCGAAGCAGTGTTGCATTTTAGCTATCATATTGCGTACTACCGCTGCATTGATCGATTCCAAATGAATCACTGTTGGCACCCAGGTATGAGAGGGCGCAAAAATGAACTGGCGTCGGTCTTTCCGGTTCAGCATCACGTCCCTCGACAATGCTGTGCAGTAAGAAAGTTGTTTTCATCATATTAACGTAACATTTGAGCATGTTAAACACATTGGGACTAACACGAATAAACTTGTTATTGTTGCGCAAGATTCTGCCTACATCATTCACATATTATTTTCCTTTGGTTTACACACAATCCTGAGCGCCAGTGCTCAGAATTAGATGCTCAGAACAAGATTGCTCAGATGCATGCTCAGAACAGGATTGGCCGTACCAATATGGCTGCTGCGTGCTGCCATGTTGCACCGTACCAACCGTACCAATATGACTGCTGCGGGGTAATACGGCACCTGGTTACCGGGGCAAAGAATCGCCATAGGGACAGTTTTAGTTCATATAAATTCAAAATACAAATGAGGTTCAATTAATTAAAATAGAAATTAATAACAGATGGAAGTGTACAAATCTCCAAAAAAGCGTTACATCATCACAAACACCGTGTATTTATTTAATTGTTTAATTATTAAAGGGGCGATAAACCCCAACCAGAAATGCACAGGAAGTGTTTTGTCCCCAGGCAGGGGGTGCTTTGCCCCGGGGTCATTATTTAATTTGCATTAGAAGAAGAATTCATTAACGTTTCCTTTCATTATCGTTATTTACACAATGTCGCCCAAACATTGTAACATAGCTCATCCCAACCGGGGTGTGCCCGG